>ML685763.1:2314142-2327902 GCA_007922175.1 Pelusios castaneus
AGATGATGTGAGACAATTTCCAAACAATGAGTCTAATCCTGAGGTTTCAGTTTAGCTACAATGTAATCTTTATTATGGCAAAACTACCTCTGAATTTAAAGGAAGGCATGAGTGACGAAGAATCTCAGGATTTAGCCCTCTTAGAACTCCAAATCAGAACAAAATTGGTAAACTTGTGACATTCTGCGTAGACTTCAACAGAGGCAAACACTGGGCATCAGTGAAAGCTGTCTTATGTGAACAGACCTTCTTTATATTAAATCTATTGCTTCACTACTGAAAAACAGCATTGGTATATGTTCTATGAAGTTTCCACCAAGGAAACTAAATGCCAAAGACAGCATTTGTCATTTCTTTGTCCCCAAATTTCCCTGCCACAGAGCCACTTGCCTTATAAATTTGGAATCCAATCATAGAAGGGACAACAGCAAGTGATACGCTACTGTGAAGATGATGCTGGGTCATGCTCGTCCCTGGCGTAAGCAGGGACAATTCCCATTGAAATCAAGGGAAACTTGGTCTACAATGTCTACCAAACTAATGATGGATATGCCTCTATCCTAAGTTTGACCATCTGCCTTGGCCTTTCTGTAGCTACCCAATGGCAACATAATGGCAATGGAGAACATCCTTGTTACTCTTATGCAGAGGCCTTCTTTACAGATGGTTTGCAAAACTGTTTCTTCTGGAGTTAGCAAGAAAATGCAAAACTTCTTTAAGCCTCAAAAAGAATCTTACCTAAGGGTGGGACAAAGTGTCAGGCAGAATTAGTTTAAAATGGCAAAGAGCATCTATCACACATGAAGAACTTGCCCCAAAAGAAATGACATTTTATCACTTCATAGTACCACCACTATTTTATTCCAAATTTTGATTAAAAAAAAAAAAAAAGGCAAAGTGACTAATACAAAATAAAAGTTCCAGCGCTGTTATGGTGTGATGAAATTGAGAAGAAAACAAAAGTTCTGACCTTATGGTTGGACTGGGCTTGGGGAAGGAATGAAAACATTCAACTAAGGAAACTTCCCTGTCAGAAGTCCAAAAATCTGTACTTGTCACACTCTCTTAGGCTATATCTAAATGCCAGACCATCTAACAGCATCTGCTTGGATAAATGACCTTTAAAGTAGAAGATGTCCTTTATACTGGAACGAAACATTGTTTGGTTTTAAGTAAACGTCGTTTAAATTGGAGCTAAAAGGCAGCTTGTCGTTGGAGCCTGTCCACTGTTTCTGCTGACACAATGCCCTTTTATGGAGTTTGCTGACTTCATTACTGCTTTATTTATATAGGGGATTGAGGGAATTCTTAGATACACAAAAGAAAATACTTAGGTGGAAATGTAGCTTTTAATGTGTGGTATGGACGTCGACCTATGAGAGTCAGAGATTAGAGGAAGACATGGATTTTCTAAACCCCCCTCTTTGAAATGCAGCCTTGGGTGCTCAGTGCATTTAATACACACAGGGCAGAACAGCTGCTCCTATGGCGGGGACCTATAAATCAGAGCTTTGTCAGGATTGGGGATATACATACACTATGCAAGAGGAAAACAGAATGAGAAAGCAGCAAAGGATGGTTGTTAGGCTTCCATGAATAACTTTTACTCACGCTCAGAGCCAGCTACTGTATGTAATGCCAGGAAGGTAGGGGAATGGAGAGGAAAAGGAAAAGGAAAAGGGCACCTAAAAAAAAAAAAATACTGAAAACCTGAGTGTAAATCCATCACAATATCTAATGCAGACTAGTGGTAGAGTTATAAAGACATTTCTGAAGACTCCAGAGAGAGCCTTTTTCACTGGATGATGGACATTAGCTGCCTGTTTTCAATTTGCCCTATATGCTGCTCACACCTCAGGGCATTTCTGCTCCCGCTACCTACAAATGGAAATGGCTGATAAGGGTTATATGAGAATGTGCACGTAGCAACCAGCTGGGCCAGATCCCCCAGCCCATTGTTTGTGTTTGAAAAATGCAGTGTGTCAGAATTTCCACCTTTTTTGTAATTGTCTCTGTACTTTGCAGTTTCTTTTGACTGAGCATAAGATGGCATAAATTGACTTTCCCCCACCCTTTTCTCCAGGCGCTATCAGTTGGACGTGACTGCAGACATCTGAAGGGAGAAATGGCTGGGGTTAGTGTACTGAACGAAATTGCTAGCCTTGCATTTCCTTTTAACTCTCATATTGCTGGTAATCTTGAGATGTTACAGGCCAAACACCAAACTAAACTGTGTTTTGAGTTTTTTCCACTCCTGTTTGAACAGCAGCAACAACAGCTCTTTATATTGCCAGCTTGTTGGTGTATGGAACAGATAGATAAAGAAAGTGGAATACAATAGCCACTGACCTTTCAACAGATTACACTGATCTTAACAGTTAATCTAAACAATCTGTTCCACCTTGTATTTACCTGTGACACTCTGAGTACCTTTCCCAGATCTGACAAAAGAGCTCTGTGTAACTCAGAAGCTTCTCTCTCTCTCACCAACAGAAGCTGGTCCAATAAAATATATTACCCCATCCACTTTGGCTCTCCAGAATCCTGGGACCAACTCAACTACAACAACACTGTGGCAGTAATATTCATATAGCTTGTTTCATCTGGAAGTTTTGGGGCCCATTTCTGTCCTGTATCCCATTTGATCACATGGACTTCATTGGGCTGTAAGATGTATGAATTACAGCAATTTGGCCCAGTATTCCTAAGTGCTAGCCACCTTTCCATTTATGATTTCTCATGTGAAACAAGAGACAGATTCCCTTGCCTTCCAAGCATAATAGAAAAAGAGTTAACAAGTAACTGATCTTTATAATTTCTAGAGAGAGAGGTGATGAATCCACACTTTGGATTCAAGCTCTACAGATCCATTTATTCATTCAGTTCAGTTAAAATGTTACAGTTAAAATTTAAAGGTGGGACTTTAAATGGTAAACACTAGCCTAACTTTGCTCTCACTGAAGTCAACAGGAAGTATCTGCCTTCATCTTTAGAGCCTTGCAGATCCACGGGTATTTGCTTCAGATCCATGGGTAACCATACTCGCAGGGTGTGGCTAACTGCAGCTCCAGTGTTGCGAATTGGCCACGGCTGGCGATTCTGTTTTTATGGTCAGTCCCTGCAGCTGCTGCCACAATCTGCTCATCAGCAGCACACAGGGAACAAGGAAACACTCCAGCTAATTCCAGTTGAGCTCTGATTGGTGGTCTGCAAGCCAATTAGAGTCTCAGTCATAACCGGCTGGGGCTCGGAGAGACACCACTCACAGTCAGTTAGCATGCTGGCCTTTGATTGGCTCATTCCCCATGCCTTCTCTGCCCATTTCATTTTCTTGTTTGCAGTTCATATGCCATGTTGTCAATCAGAAATGTGATTGGTGGCCAAGAAAATCTGATTCACAGCACTTCATGCAAATCACAAAAAAGAAAAGGAAAAAATGGGTGGGACCCATGTTGTAAATGAGCCAATCAAATGCTAAAATGCTGACTGTGAGCCCAAGCTCAGTTGCAGATGTGGTTCCGGATCCACATAAAACATAAAGCCTAACGTTGGGTGAGTGAGGTTCAGTTTCGGATCCACATTTTTGTATCCACGCAGGGCTCTACTCATCTTAAAAGTATTGTCCGCCTATAGCAGTGCTCCCATTCCATTCTGTTTAATGAGAGTTTGGCCTTTGATGTCAATGGGCACAGAATCAGGCCTGTAGTGGAATTGCTAATATGTTTTGAATTGTCAGAGCGTGCCGAGTCTCCCAGCATATGGTGGAATTTCTCTAGCTATTTCAAACCTCTGACTCTACATTTCTACCACAGCTTCATTCCAAATTCATGTTGAGCCTGCTGGCCCCATAGTAATTGAGCAATACAACAATATATTTAATGTAGGAATGTTTTTACATGTGAGACAATGATGAATAAACGTCATTAGACAGCACGTCTGATTTACATATAATGTTAAGTCAGGGGCCAGTCGTGTTGTAGTGTGATATTTCTGTTTCCATTAACTTAACCTCAGTTGTATTATAACAGAACTGAGCCACTGAGGTATATTTTAACAGCTGAGGGCTTTCTTTTTTGGTAAGTTGAGTTAGCTCTGCATCACTTTGCTGAGAGCTGTGCCTTAACAGCATGACTGAGACTTTAATGTGAAGTAGGGAAGAACAAAGAGACTTAACTTTTCTTGTAGTATGCTTCCTCTTGGTTATTCATCTAGGGACAAATCCTGCAGTCTTTCATCAGGAAAAATTCTTAGAGATGAATCTTGAAGTTTACATTTAAGTCGACCAGGGGTGTCAAACTCATTTGCTACGGCAGGCCAGATTTGACTTAAATGTACTTCAAGTGGGCCGTACATACCATAAATCAAAATACTATGGCACTCACATGGCATCATGGAGTGCTGTGTATACAAAATTGCTCTGCAATACCCCCCTCTTTGTCTGTTAGAGAGAGTGTATAGTCTCACAGAGCACAGTCTCACATATCCACTGGGTATGTGAAACCTCTCTCTCAGGGAGAGAGTGTGGTCCCTCCGAGTGCAGTGAAGGGCTGGATAGAAAAGGTTTGCAGGCTGTATATGGCCCGCGTACCGCATGTTTGACATCCCTGAGTAGACTCTTACTATTCTCTATAGGGATTTGCCTGAGCGTGATATTGTGCTCCCAGTTATGAAGCACAAAACTTATGGCATGATATGGCTTTGAATAGAAACTTCAGAATTTGGCCAGTGGGTATATCTTACATAAAGGCTGCAGGATTTGGCCTTCAACTTTGAGCATGCAAAACATACAATACTAGATGCATATCTCCTCTTTTAAGAAGATGTAGTAACAGAACACACTCACGGATTTCTATCAGCATATGGGAAAACTGATATCAAATAGATACTAAAATATAGCTATTATTTATTATATTAGAGCAATCATAGTAACATGCTAGTATCATGGCATGTGTTAAAAATAGTTTGATAATGCTGGATGTAAACTGCAATCCTATATAGTAATAGCATAATAAAATGTGTTATGTAGTTTTACTGAGACAGCTGGAATTCAGATATCTTTTTGTTGTAACACAGATTTCACCCTGGTGTTTTTATTAGTTTCTTTCTTTGCATAAGATGTTAAGCTGGAGGTAAGTGTGGTGCCAGGCTTTCAACAGCCCTTTAAAATGAACAAAGTGAAAGAACTGGTTACAATGTAGGGCCTTCACTCATTAAAATGAGTTGATCCTGAGGTGTTGCACAAGCCTCTATAAAAAGTGTGGAGACTGAGAGGAAAATGAGGCCTCTAACCAGAGAAATAAATCTGAACATAAAGAACATGGCAAACTTTGAAAAAAGAAATACAGCCCTGAAACCCCAGGACAGAATTTTCAAAGGAGCATAAGGGAATCACAAGTCAGGTTGCTGAGATAATAAGACTTAAGTCTCTTTGTGTACGTCCACACTAGAGCCTTAGGTCAACTTAAGGATGGTTAAGTCAATCTACAGACCACTGCGTCCACACTGGGCACTTAAGTTGACTTAAGCGCTTCCTTAAGTTGACTTAAGCCAGTGTGGAAAGGGGATGCCCTTAAGTTGACCTAATTGGCTTCCAGGCCCCAGTGCAATGTGGAACAGCTACCCACAATGCACCACTCCTCTGTCGACCTAGCACCTGCCAGTGTGGACGCTGGCAGTCGACAGTGGACTCTCTAAATCGACTTAACAAGGTCAACTTTAAGTCAACTTAAAGTCGACCTTGTTAAGTCAACTTAACAGAGCCTCCAGTGTAGACGTACCCTTTGAAAATTCCAGACCAAGTGAGAAAATGGCACCCTTCCAAAGATATCATAGGTGAATCGGTCATCAGAGAGGTCTGAGCCTCCTGATAAGCCCATACATGATTCCCATCAGAGGGATAGGATTCAATTAGATTAATAATTAATAACATAGACTCTAATTTGGCACCCATTGAGGTCCATGGAAAGATTTCCATGGACCTCAATGGGGTTTGAATCAATAGCATATTTTTTTGGGCATTGAGTTTTATGCATCTCTCTCTCACTGTACATCTGTTTTGTGCCTTTAGCAAACCAGTGGAAGTATTTAAAAATTTAGTAAAAAGCAGCACTAGGCAATATACCTAAACATTTTGAGTTGCTAGTGTGGAGAAGGCCAGACTGTTTTGAATCCTAAATACTCTAGGATAAAAAAAAATCTAAAGACCTTGGGACCAATTGAGTAGGGAGTTGTGCCATATTATCCCAAGACTGAATTAGTCACTTTCAGCTTATTCCCATCAATCTGTGTTTAAATTCCTCATAGTAATTTACAAAACCAAGTACAAAATTTACTTGCTGGACAAAATTTACTCACTTCTCCTTTAGAATAATGGTGAAAAATGAATGATAACTTACTGGCATTTAACAGCAGAAACATTACTTGTCCTGGGCCTCTCCCCAGCACAGATTACAAATAATTCCCTTTGGCTGTAGTGAGAGAATAGGGGCACTTGGTTTAAATCATCTGAGCTGGAAGTATGAGCTTTCAAATGTTCTGCTAAATTGGTTATAGAAGGGGCCTTTCTTTTTCTACCCGCCCTGTTGGCACACATTCCAAATGTGATTATGAATAACAAAGTAACCCCACCATAGTAAAAGTAATTTGTGTTATCCAGGACTTTCTGTCTTGCATTCCAGTATATAGTTCCCTTTAGCTCTACAAGCAAGAACAATTGAAAGCAGAAGTATATTAAAAGAAAGAAAAAAAAATCAATTCCTTGACTTTTACTGCACCCTCTGGTGATATTTTTACACTTTGAGTTGACTGTTTTCCCATGCACAGTCATACTGGTACCAGGCGTTCCCTATCACTTTACTGCTCATCCAGCACATAGGCACGTGTCGGATGTTTGAGAAGTGGGAGCTTTCTCTCCCTGGGGAGTCAGAGAGTTTTTCCAGCCCTATTAAAATATGAAAACAGATGAGGGAAGCAAGGGAAGAAAATAGTAAAGTAGTAAGAAGAGAGTTAGAAAAGTGAAGGGGCAGGATAAGCGATTGAAATGTAGGACAGGAGACAAATGTAGAGGTGTGTGGCAGGAGAGGGGGCTAGAAGATGAAGAAGAGGGATAGAGTAGATGAGGAGTTAAATGTTAGAATTTACATACCCTGCTGACAAGTTCCAAAAGGGTAACCATATTAGTTCTTCAAAGCGTCTAACCAAGTGGGATTTTCTACCATGAAAGCTCATGTGATAAATAAATGTGTTAGTCTTTAAAAGTGCCACAGATACCCTGCTGAGGAATTGAAAAAATTGAGTGATGCTGTTCCCACTTCATGAAAGTACAGTCTATTAAATATTATAACATCCATCTCATCTTCCCCAGCCTCCGTAGCAGAAAAATGGCATAGAGAATACACTTATAAAGTTTTTGGATGATAGCAAGCTGTGGAGGGAGAGGGTTGGAGTGTTGCAAGTGTTTGGGAGGATAGGATTAAAATTCAAAATGAACTGGACAAACTGGAGAAATGATCTGAAGTAAGTAGGATGAAATTCAATAAAGACAAATGCAAAGTAATCCATTTAGGAAGGAACAATCCATTGCACATGAACAAAAAGGGAAATAACCGCCTAGGAAGGAGTACTGTGGAAAGAGATCTGGGGTTCATAGTGGGTCACAAGCTAAATATGAGTCAACAGTTGTAACACTGTTGCAAAAAAAGCAAACATAATTCCAGTATGTATTAGAACGAATGTTGTAATCAAGACACAAGAAGTAATTCTGCTTTGATTAGGCCTCAACTGGAGTACCGTATCCAGTTCTGGATGCCACATTTAAGGAAAGATGTGGACAAATTAGAAAAGGTCCAGAGAAGAGCAACATAAATGATTACCGATCTAGAAAACATGACACATAAGGGAAGATTGAAAAGATTGGGTGTGTTTAGTCTATAGAAGAGAAGTCTGAGGTGTGGGAGCATGACAACAGTTTTTAAATACATAAAAGGTTGGTACAAGAAGAGGGAGAAAAATAGTTCTTGTTAACCTCTGAGGTTAGGATAAAAGGCAATGGCCTTAAATTGCAGCAAGGGTGGGTTAAGTTAGGTTGGACATTTCAAAAAACTTCCTAACTGTCAGGGTAGCTAAGCACTGAAATAAATTGCCTAAGTAGGTAATTTCCATTACTGGAGATTTTTAAGAGCCTGTTGGACAGACACTTCTCAGGGATGGTCTACCGAATATAGAGTAGTGCAGCGGTTTTCAAACTTTTTTTTTCTTGGGACATAGTTGAAAAAAATCGTTTATGCTCAAGACCCAACAATTACATCTTTGAGCAATGCATTCCAGTCCCTTGGCAGCTGCAACAGGGGACTCTGTGACCCAATACTGGGTCCCAACCCATAGTTTGAAAACCACTGGAGTAGGGTATACAGGTTACTGCCTTGACTACTGGACTAGAAGAGCTCTTCCCTTCCAGTCCTATGATTCTATGGATATAAAAACAGAATGAGTTTCAACCTGAGGAGCTTCCTCCTAATTTTTCTTTTGGGTGTGGAAGGATTTTTCCATCCCTACTCCCTACCACTCACTGCATAAACAGTGACCGTGGCCCTCTAAATTCACAGGTAGTCCAGTGTCTGCAGAAAAACTTGCCATCGTGGTATTAGGTCATCCACGCAAGGGTTGTGGCACTTGCACAAAGACTTAATACTTTTGCATTCTGCTCCCTTTGCAGCAGTGCTGCCATGGAGTGAGTGTCCCAAAGTCTACTGGGGGGCATCTGTAGAGCAGCGGGAAGCAGCAGCGTAAGTTAATGCTGAATCAGAATGATCTTACACCATATATCTCTGACAGAGTGAGAGGGATCGTGCTGTTGTTCTGCCTTCTCACACAGCCATCCCATCCCATGCTCTCTAAGACCCTGCTTGAGAGGCCACAATTCATTGTAAACCCAGGCTTCTGATGGCTGGACCCAGGTCTCACAGCAATGCTAATGCATCCGCAATTCACTTCTGGAAAACTTCCGGACCTGAGTTTTGACTCAGACTCTGACCCAATCCCTGTCAGGATCCTACAACTTGAGTCCTGAATGTTTGCTGACTTGAGTCAAGCTGATTTTTTATTCAGAAAGTTGTTTGGGCTCAAATCTGGGTCAGGGCCTGGGCTTAGTATGCCATAGAGACATACAGCTCATGTACAGTGAGGTCCCAGGAAAGCGGGGGACCTTCTTCAGAGCCAAAGGGTGCCTCCCTGATGTGTTTCACACATCCCTCCAAAAATCTCCCATGTTGAGTTGCTGTCTGTCAGCAGAGTTGAAGGGACAAATTGGTGCCTCAGCTTTGTGCGTATTCTGCTGCTGAAACGTTGCTGATGCCAAATGCAGTCACCAAAAAATCAAACTTTCCAAGTGTATTGCACATGGAATCTTTGAACCACTACTGAATCCATGTTATTATTTCACATGGGTACTAATATTCAGTGTGAGTTATGCAAATAGCAACCTCCAGCTGAGAGGTGCTTGGTACAGCTCTTTCCAGCTTCCCAGGAAGGAGGCTGCCTTTCGACCAGGGCTCAACAAAATTGCCTTCCAGTGGAGTCAGGCTAGGAACCTTGGTCACCATAGTGACCTGGCACTTGGGTTTTGTGGGGCCCTGCTTTAGACTGACCTAATAAAGCTTTGGGCTTCATAGAACATGGGCACTGGACTCAGTCTTGGATGAAATGATGAGCAGAATGCACACTTAGCTGTTGTACGGGGAAAGTATGCTAATTGGTGAAGCCCGCAGTAGTCTGCCTACTAGTTGTCAGACACAAGAGCCTACACCATATACAATTAGGAGTTTTATTCATTAGTGATGTCAGCAGTGAGGCACCCAAGTCATATCTAGAAAGAATGCAGTCTGCAATGAGAAGGATGGTTGCCTGTTTTCACAAATCAGCCTTTCTGACAATTCAACCAGGAAAATGAACTGGAGAAAATGGGCGCAATTCACAGACCAAACTCCACAAAGAACATTTTTGTCACCGGCAAGATTGGGGAAAAATATCATTTTTGTGGCTAGAAGATTTTTTTTTTAATAGACAAGAAACTGGGGGTCCTGGATATGAATTATTCACAAAGCAAAATGAGTTTCATCGCACAGCTTTATTTGAACATCTCTGTTGCCTTCGTAACCTAGTCTCAATTGTATGTTTAATTCAGTGATTACAGAGGCGTGTTGTCGGGGGACACTACCCCAAAACAGGAGCAGCTGTGTCTGGGTTATGTAACCACTGTACTGAATAGAAACTTCTCATTAAGGCTGCACATCTGAATTAATGCCTCAGCATTTGTGCTGCTGGAGGTGCTAGTTTTCAAATGTGATATAACACCCAGACCTGACTGCTGTAGTCATTAAAGAGCCCATGGCATATTCCCTTAGAAAAGTGTATACTAAAACTTGTAGTGGTTGTACATTGTGAAGCAGCAGCTTTGTTTTTCCCTTAGAGGTGGCTGGATTTCAGTAGAGGGGGAGTGATGCATTTAGTCTGTGTGTGCATGTGAACCTATTTAGTTCATCTATCAATTAATTCACGGATGGGGTTTTCAGAAGCACCCACCCAGTGCTTCAATGGCAGCAGAGTTACATCAAAGTCAGCAGTTTTGCATTGTCTGAGTGCTTTTAGAAATCTTATCCATTTCAAGGATACCAGTTTTAAGGATAGATTCAACTCAAGTTTACTGGTGATATAACCCTTGTGTTGGATGAGCACAAATAGTACATAGCCATAGCTTCCTTTCATCTCCCGGCTGCGGTTCATAGGAAGCAGTGAAGCTCATATGGTGCCTTGGCTGAGCAAAGCATGGTCAAGGTGGCAGGGAGAATGTACTGATGCAATGCACCGTCTGCTGGTACAGCTCCTGTGGAAACCTACTTATAAAGTAATGTTGCTCCCTGGGATGAAACCCAAAGGAGGGTAATGATGGCAAGAATCATCTCTGACCTGCTCTGCTTCAGGGTGAGCCTTCTGGGATCCAGGGAACTTTGCTGGACAGGAAGATGGAATTTATATCTCCCTCCGCTGACACAGGGGAAGTTGGTACTAATTTCACAAATTGCTTTGAGATCTTTAGCTGTATGATAAAATATGAATGATTATAAAGTTATTTACAGAGAAATCTTGGCTTTCCTTTGGGATGCAGCATTGGAAGTGTCTTACAAGCCAACAAAACCAAAAGTCAACTTCTTTGACTCATTTTATATAACTTTTGTTCACACTCCTTTGGGCATTTTCCTCCCTTCTTACTCCGACCACTTCATCAACACAATGGTGCAAAATTAGCTATTGAATCAACAGGAGGGAAGATGCAGGAAACAGATGGCACAATATCAGGTTAGACTTTTAAAGCGCACTTCCTCCAGCAGATCAGATTTATTCTGTATAAGATTTTTGAAGGGAAATAGTAAATTATGCTAGCATGTCCCTTCACTGAGAAACAAGCCATTTTTGATCAGATGCGTTATGCTAGCACAGAAGATGCAGTATTCCACAGGGTATAGGTGAGGCTGAAGTCTGGAATTGTTCAGTTTGTCCTCGATTCAAAAGTGAGCATGCAGAGATGTGATTTATTCATTCTAGAGCTATGTGAACATTTGGAAGAGACTCCTTCAGGAACACTAAAAATAGCGCGCTCTCTCTCTCTGTTTAGCTTTTTTTCTGCTGTAAAAAGATCAGATGGTTTGACAAGAAGGGGGATTTTTTTGATGTGTGCTTGCACATTGGTTATGCACACATGATCCTGTTATACGTACGGGAAATCAGACCAAGCAACAAATCATACTATTTCTGCAACAAGGGTAATAATGGCAACTAATAACTGCAAGTTTATAATCAGAGATGCCCTCAGAACACCTGCTTTGGGAATGTATAAGAACAATTTGGGCCTCTGGGTAGCATATTTCTTCTTGTTCATTTGTGATGACTACACACATTTATAACTACTTTTTCATTCTATCTTGAGTTATACAACACATGCTAGTAGGTGGATATGTTGGGTACCCACTGCTTCATTACTAGCTAGTCTGCTTTCAACCTTTTCCCTCTCAGCCCAAGTGTATCTGTTATAACCACGCATTGTGGACCAACTTCAGAGGTTATATTGTAAGAGAATGTTCATCAACCCTGAAACAGACTAGATGGCATGTGAACCTGCAACCACATGCAATAATTTGCAAAGTGGAATAATTTCTACTGCTCTGCTCAGTAACTGTACATGAGGGTGTGGTGTATAGGACAAGTTAGTAGGTGGATGTGAATGATTGCAAGTTGGTTTAACACAAAGAGGGTGGAAGGTCATAGTTAAAGCAGGAAAAGCAAGCACTAAGAGGGTGCCTCTCTCTCTCTCTCTCTCTCTCTCTCTCTCTCTCTCTTTTTTTTTTTTTAAAAAAAAGCCAGCATGGCAATAATAAAGGTTTCCCCTACCACCACCTTGCTATGTAAGATATATTTATTTATACTGGTTCTGATTATTTGATTTGTAACTTAACTTCCACATGTACACTATTACTTTTGAATTTGGCCCCTTATCCTGTGTTTGATATTGTTTGGGGTTTTAAAAATGGTTTTGTTACATTTTTCAAATGAAAGGAAATTTTCAAAAAATAAAGGGACTTAATTTTAAACATGTTAATGAAAAGTGATTATTTATTAAAAAATAACTGAGAACAGTTAAATCTCTTCCGGAGATTTCCCCCCGGAAAGTATTGGACCAGTCTCTCTTAAATGAGTACTGAAATTTACTATTTCCCGCCCATTAAAATGTAATTTTATTTGTAGTAGGCAGCCTACTAGTTGGGTTTCACTAAGAACTGGCTTGAACCTGTTTTGAGTAAGGTCAGTTATTTCAAAATTTCAGGTGACTGCACTTCCTAATTGGAGATGGAAGTAGAGGAGTGGCTGTGTTAACTTGTCAAGATTTCTAGCCAAAATACATTAGAGTTTGCATAAATGTGAAATCTAAATAAATGTATAAATAAATAACATCCATTGATAGTGCCAATGGGCAGAGTATGCATAAAAGGAGCCTCTCAAACTATTATGAACCGAATAGGTGCTTCTGATATACAGGCTTACTTCTTGTCTGAGCAGCTTTTCTGTACTGAGCTATCTTTTGTGCTGCATTTTTTAAAACAGTCTTTGCTGAGAGAGTGGAATACTTTTGTTCAGTGAACAAAATTAAGTAATACCATGTCACTTTTAAAGATGCCATATTATTCTTGTTTGATTCAAGACAGTAAAAATGCCATGCTGTACTCTGCTTCCATTTGTTAAGTATATACAATATACTTTTCTACCATTTTTTTGGCTATAAACTTGACTCAGATTGCAAGGGGAATACATCGGAGGTGGAGTAGGGAGTTTCAGAGAACAGATTTCTATGTCTTAATTTCTATGTAGCATGGGGCACAGCTCAATTGCTGGTGGATTCTCTGTACCTTAAAGTCTTTAGACCATGTTTGGATGACTTTAATAAGTCAAATTCCAAAGGGGTAGCCGTGTTAGTCTATGTAGAAAGACAACAGAGTCCTGTGGCACTTTTAAAGACTAACAGATTTATTTATCGCATGAGCTTTCGTGGGAGAAAATCCCACTTCGTCAGACGCTTTGAAGATAGGAAAGTTACAGAGTGGGAGGAAATTAAATGCAGGGGAGTGTATGACATAGCATCAGGTCAGGCTGTAACAGCAAATCAAAATAGGTGTTAGGATTCAAAACACTGGGGAACAGCACATAGAGGAGGG
>ML685763.1:2328302-2447486 GCA_007922175.1 Pelusios castaneus
CTATGTCATACACTCCCCTGCATTTAATTTCCTCCCACTCTGTAACTTTCCTATCTTCAAAGCGTCTGACGAAGTGGGATTTTCTCCCACGAAAGCTCATGCGATAAATAAATCTGTTAGTCTTTAAAAGTGCCACAGGACTCTGTTGTCTTTAATAAGTCAGTCTTAGGTTAGGGCTCTATTACAGGAGGGAGTGGGTGAAGTTCTGTGGCCTGCATTGTGCAGGAGGTCAGACTTGAAGATCATATTGGTCCCTTCTGACTTCAGAGACTGGCAGAGTATGCAAACAGTGAGGCACTTAGTTGGATACTTTGCTACCTCAGTATCTGCACATCCCTATGTTCGTGTCTTGTCCAGGGGTAGGCAACCCCCGGCACATGTGCCAACAGTGGCACTTGAGCCCATTTGGAGCGTCATGTGGCACCACAGAAATTAACACCCCTGTCACCAAAAGCCACTCCAGGCAGCTTCTTTTGGGGGTAGCTGGGGCCAGGGGATCCCACATAAAGAAACTGCCCCAGGGTGGCTCCTCTCCACAGTGTGCCACCACCAAAAAGAGCCATTCTGGGCAGCTTCTTTTCATAGAATGCTTGGGGATCCCCAGGAAGAACCACTCCAGGTAACTTTTTTCTGCGGAATGCCTGGGAAGTGCCCCCCCCCCCACCTCCAGCGGTGGCCACTGCAGACTTTTTAGGTAGCCGCTGGCGCCGGCTGAGGGTTAGGGAGGAGGGGCTAGCATGGGGTTCGGAAAAAGTGGCTGGGCCCTCATCTTGTCTATTAAATAATAATTGATAAAAATGAATGTCACTTTAGCAACATAAAATCATTAGTAAAAACATAGAATTTAAGAGGTAGAAAAAACATAATAGGTCTAGATATGAGTCAATACCTATACCCTGAATCTAAACAGTCTCCAAACTTTGCAACTGACTTTGAGCTGAACTGGACTCCAAAATCAGAGGCTTGGGGAAATTTGAATCCAAACTTTTGCAGATTAGGCTGCTGTCTAATTTTATTTCCTAGCTCATCTTCTTGCCAATATAGGATGAATTTTGTTTCTGTTTTCTTAGCAAATGGGACATCCCATTTTTACAAGTCTCTGGTATTTCCCGGGCCAAGTGTGTTGTATCATTTCACAAATAAGATTTAACATACAGTAAGAGTTCAGTACCATGTGGTCATGGCAGATATAGAATTTCACAGATGTTAGGATGTTTTATGACTTTTGGATTTGCTGGGAACTGTAATTGTAAGAGGCACCAGACACTAATGAGCATGGAAACTAAACTGCTTGCTGGACAATTGAAGTGATGAAGCAATGAACTGAGAGATGTTGACAGCACAGTACCCATTGGCAACTATTTTTGGACTATTGCTATAATGATTTCTTGTATATCACCAAGAAAATCTTCCATTTTTATTATAGACAGAATCAGCAATAATAATATAAGTTCATCCCATTACTGAAGTTAGAGTCAGTTTCGTCAGTTATCAATATCTGTATAAAATCCTCTTCTGGAGATTTAAACGGGCATAGGTAACTATCACTGAGGTTATAATAACAAACTGCATTTCTCTTGTCAGCCAATCTGCTGCACTGCAATTGAAAGCTATTCTGTTTTTACAGTTGTGAATATTGTTGCCAGAGTTGATGATCAGGCGCGTTTCTGCCTAACGGCAACTGACTCTAGGAATGGAGGCTATTTAGCAAGTCTTTGCTGTTTCCACATACTGAGAAAGAGTAATAATAACCTTGTAAGGCTTCTAAAAGTTGCCATTAAACTGATCAAATGGAGGGCATTAAACCCATGTGCTGGGAGCAAAATTATGAATGGAAACTAAGAGTGAAATATAGTTGCTGCCTTGTCCCAGAATAGCAGAAGGCCTATTAGTATTTCTGTCACTGAACTGAGACACAGCAGCATGTTTATAGATGAACCATGTAACCCAATGACAGGGAGAGAGCTTTGCTAGCCAGAAACAAATGCAATCACTCTTTGTGGCCCTGATTTTATTTGAATAAGCCTATGGTTACTGATTTAAATGGGAATTCTCTTGTACTAAAGTGTTTTGCTGGATTTGGATTTACAACATAATGGTTATTTTCAGGGCTGGGCCAAGGGTTTTTGGTGCCCTAGGTGAACTATGATTTTGGCGCCCCCTCGCCCACATGTTATAAGAGATAACATATGTAAAAAATTCTCTTCCATCTAATTTGGTGCCCCGTAAAACCTGGCATCCTAGGCAACCGCCTAATTCACCTATATGGTTGGGCCGGCCTTGTTTGTTGTGATGAGATGAGCAGGCAGGAAGTATGATTTCCAGAGGTAGAAAAATGTACAGGTTCTAGAATAAAACTGTGGACCTTGGTGATCTCAGCAAACAAGGGGCCCAAGCAAGCTTCTCCTTTTAGCTTTGGAGTTTGTTCTTAGTGAGTTTTGCTTTGAGTTTTAGTTTCAAACAATCCCTTGAAATCAAAGCGAAGTTAAGATGAGATGGCTAGGTTTTTCATTGGTTTGGGATCAAAGCCAACCAAAATCACCGAGCTTTTCATGGCTTCTGCATAAAAACACAAACTGCCCTAATTTACTGGAAACTCAGCCCTAGCTGATTAGATGGTCAGATCATCTTTTGGTGAATGTGATAGGAGTTTTGAGTTAGCAACGAAACCTGGTTTCATTATCAGCATTTATTCTGAATCCAGGCGTGAGTATTAATCGTGTAGGACAATTAATAGCACAGTGTGTCTGGGAAAACTGTGGGTAACTGTTTACAGATACAGATTCACATCTGGGACTGTCTCAACTATTGTAGGTATGGAATGTGGCAAAGGACAATAGAAAATCCAGGAGGGGATGGGTTTACAGCGGTGGGCCATACAAAGTCAGTGCCCCTGTTAAATGTGATATGATGAATGCAGGTAAGGAGGACACTGGTTTAGTACCACCCAGGAAGCTTATACGGTGCTTCAGCAGAGCTCAAAGCTGATTCACTCTGCCTCCTTGGTGTAAATTGCAAAGGAAAATGGTGGTACTCATTCTCCCCTGGCATAAGCCCCTCTCTAGTCAAGCTCTGAGCTCTCTGGCTGATAATATTTAATATAAAGTTTCTTTTCTACAACTATCTCTACCACAGTGACCACAGGCAGAATTTGTGTAGTGTCGGTCGCATTTGGACACTTTGTACAAGTTAAATCTGAGTCAGACCGATCTGCTGTAACCTCACTGACAGCTTCCCAAATCATTTCATTTAGAAAGAATATTGCTTATAATCGATGCAATATGTTCCTGTATTTGTCACCCCTCTACTTTATTGCTAAAGACTGTTGCAAGAAACAAGATCTTTGTTTCTTAAGGGTTCATCTACTGTTTATTCTCCATCCAAAGTCATAATGGTTGTGTAATCAAAATTGGCTGGCTGCTCTGGTGATTATTGGAGTGCCAGTGAGGGATGCAGTGTTGGTAGAGGGATAGCATAAAGGGAAGACATATATGCTTAAGGATCAAAGTTCTTATTTTCATCCTAATGTCTAATGGAGCATGAAAAAGAACTACTTAAATATGACGCATGAGCAGAATTATTTTGAAATAGAACATTTTCCCTTGTTTTCTATCAGGCATCAGAGACTGTACCTTTAAGGTAATGGAACTAATTTGTCCTATTTATTATTTTATTTTCATGATTAATTTTATTTTATTTAATGCTAGATTGTATGATTTGCGCAATTGAATGTTTGGTTACTGTTGCTATATGATCATCAAACTGCAGCTGGGGATTCAATCACCTCCTTAAACGGAAGCGTGAATTTGAGTGACAAATGGCAAACATTCATCCTCAATTAAAGGAATAGATTTAATCCTTGCCTTCTCTTCTGACTGTTTCTCTCAATTTACTAATATTGCTTTGGTCTTAATCATCATGATACTGCCTGTTATCAAGCCCCATTCAATTACCAAAAATGGCTAGGAAATTTGAGAGCACTCACGGATGACATAGAGATGATGATGATGATATTGTATTTATATGGTGCTTCTCATCCAAAAGCATCTCAGAGGACTTTAAACATTGAGGACCTCGTCCTGCATGGTTCTGAGTACATCCTGAGGGGTGCTAAATTCCCTCCTTCTTCTCTGAAACCATTGTAGACTAAGGCCAGATCTGGATTAACACATAGACAGATTAGGCTTGTGGCTAGAGCCCAAATGCATGAGAGGAACTCATGACCCAACAATCATACAATGTACTCACTGTGGTTTGGCTGGCCATTCTGTAGATCTGCCAGGACTGGGTCTCATCTAGTGGCTATTTGGTGCACTGCTCACCATGACGGAGGAGTCACAGTGCCATTCATTCAAATTTGGCCTGTCTGCTCCTGACCCCCATCATGATGGAGGGGCAGCTCTGGCCAAATTTGAGTGGGTGGTGTTGAGACCCCCATCATGATGAGTAGCGGCCTAAGCTGGATCAGGATGTGCAGCCATTGGGGCAGATCCACACTTTGGCAGGCAAGTTGCAGTGAATTTATTGCATGGTGGTGGTTGTTCACCAGTAGGTAGGTGCCTGTAAGTGTATTTTGCCGAGGGCCTATTGATGTGTTAATCTGGCCCTACCACTTAGTACCACACAGTAATAGCCCTTATCAAACTAATACACTGACTATACACTAGAGCTGGTCAGGAATGTTCTGTCAAAAGGACTTTTTGGTGGAAAATGGATTCCCATGGGACAATTTGATTTTGCTGATATTTTTCCTCCGACAAAAGCTAAATGAAATATTTCATTTTGGGTCATGTTGGCTTATAATAAAACATTTTGGTGTGTTGAACCAACACACTAGTTTGCCTGAGACTGGGATTTGTAGGTCAGGTACCATGACGTCCTCGGATACACTGGCTAACCTGCCAAAATGCATCATAGGAGTCCCAATATTAAAATTTATCATGGGAAATATAGTCTGGTTGGGGGATCCCAGGCTAGAGAGGAAAAAGGGGTTATAAAGCACCTAAACTACAACTCCTATCAGGCATTGCAGCAGTTTAAGTAAATGATAGCCAGATATTTCAAAATTTCTGAATTGAAAATTTTCAGAACTTCCCATTCCATTAAAAAAATAATAATTTTTTTGTCGTCTTGTCCTAATTTGTGAAGAAAACAAATGGTGAAACCTGTGTTTCCTGCAGAATGGAAATTCTGATTTCAACCAGCTCTGCTATTCACAATCATCATTTCACAGCCTTTACTGAAATGCAGTCACCTCTGATGCCTCTTTCTATTGAGTAGAGAAGCTCTGTGCAACAGTTTAGAACAGGTATAAAGAATATCTTTCCAAAGTGAAACTGAAGGGGATATTTAGGTAACCAGAGTGCAGTTATTTGAGTTGGAATCTCGGGTTAACACCTTCACAAAAAGCACCGCAGAATTTTGAGTGACTAAAAATATGTTGACAAGGTCCAGAGGGGTAGCCGTGTTAGTCTAGTTCAGCAAAACAAACAAGGAATCCTGTGGCATTTATAAAGACTAACAAATTTATTTATCACATGAGCTTTCATGTGGGATTTTCTCCCATGAAAGCTCATGCGATAAGAATATGTCCTCATCTTGTGGCAAAAATTCTTGTTGCTACTTCCTAAGTATGTGACTTTGCACTATTAAATTTCATCCCATTTCTATTACTCCCATTTTCAAGATCATCCAGCTCTTCTTGTGTGATATTCCAGTTCTCATCCCTCTTGGCAATATCTCCCAAGCCATATAGGTCAGGTCTTGATTGGCATCGCATGTTGCCTGTACTTTGCACAGTGGTTCCTTTGGTTCTTAACTATCTGTAATGTCCACTAGCTTCAATGAGGATTCACCCAACTCCCAATATAACACTATTTACCTTGAGGCCTTGGGGAGGAGGCGGGTGGTGGTGGTATTTTCCTCTAGGATTTCACAGATAAGTGATTTATGGAATTATGAGTTCCTTCTGCTTAGAATCATGACAGTGTCAACACGTGAAAACAAATAAGAAATAATCAGGCCTCAAACCACATGCTTAGTAATATTAGAACTCTTCTGCATTTCCAAACGCACAGTGCTACACACAGCTTGTTGTCAAGACCCTGACTTAAACCTTATTATCTTGCCTACACAGGTTAAAATGGATTTATAATGTGGTTGTAGAACAATGGGTGGTACCCTGGAGCTGTGTCTGTTTACACCAGCTGATGATGTGGCTCCACATTTTCAGTCAATGCAAATAAGGCTACCATGCACGGTAATAACTGCAGCAGTGAAGTGATTGCTAGCATGGTTCTTTCAGTAGCCCCAAGGTACCCAAAACAAGTTTGTTAGTGAAAGACTCCTTTTGTCCCCTTGCTGTCAGACTCACTTGGCTGAAGTACCAAGTTGAGAAAATGTTGCTAGATTCCATGGAATTTATTTGGCCAGGTATTGGTGCAGCTTTATAAAGCTAAACATGATCCTTGTTTAAACACGGATTGGGCAGACCAGTTTGGCCAGAATAGGAACTGGTCTGGACTGATCAGAACCAACATTTCTTTGGTTTCATGGTTGATTTGTATAACCTTCCTCCTCCACCCATACACACGTACCTCTGCTAATAAAATTGTAATGACAGCTATGACGATGGCCTAGTGTTATTTTGAATGGAAATTTATGTGTTCTTCCATGCAGTATTTATATTTAGCCTGGAATCCAGTCTTTGCTGAAAGGCTGCCAAAGCTGATGCGCCCTGAAACATAACGTCAAAGTCTGGGTCATCTGTGAGGATGTTAGGAGACTCAAAGCATGGGATGTGAGAGGAGCAGTGAACATTTGCAGGTTGCTGGGATCCTGTCATAGGGAGAAGGAGCCAGGAAACATCAAGGAGGAAAGACAAAGAGAGAAAAAGATCTACCAAAGGACTTACAAAAGGGGAAGTTTAAATGAACTTCTGATAAAATATTCGAATTTATCAGTGCTTATAATTTAAAAAAGACATACCACATTCTCATATTTTCCATCTATGGCCTATAAATCACCTGCCTATCTCAATATAGCACACTTCAATAATCTCATTCACTGATCAGGTAAAGCACAGAGCAGTATGGCACGAAGATAGGCTGGATATTGAGCTATAATTGTTGAGATGATGGATTTCAGATTCAGTAGAATCATAGAATATTAGGGCTGGAGGGACCTCATGAAGTCATCTAGCCCAACCCCCTGCTAAAAGCAGGACTACTCCCACTAAATCATCTCAGCCAGGTTTTTGTCTAACCAGGCCTTAAAAGTCTCCAAAGATGGAGATTCCACCACTTTCCTAGCTAATCCATTTCAGTGCTTCACCACCCTCCTAGTGAGAAATCTTTTCCCAATATCCAACCTCGACCTCCCCAGCTGCAACTTGAAACCATTGCTCCTTGTTCTGTCCTCTGTCAGTACTGAGAACAGCCTAGCTCCCTCCTCCTTGAAGCACCCCTTCAAGTAGTTGAAGGTTCCTATCAGATCCCTCCTCAGTCTTCTCTTCTGCAGACTAAAGAAGCCTAGTTCCTTCAGTCTCTCCTCATAAGTCATGTGCTCCAGCCCCCTAATCATTTTTGTTTCCCTCTGCTGGACATTTTCTAATTTGTCCACATTCTTTCTGTAGTGGGGAGCCCAAAACTGGACATAATATTCCAGATGTGGCCTCACCAGTGCCAAATAGAGGGAAATAATCACATCCCTCGCTCTACTGGCAATGCTCCTACTGATGCAGCCCAATATGCCATTGGCCTTTTTGGCAACAAGAGCACACTGTTGTTTCATATCCAGCTTCCTATCCACCATAACCCCCAGGTCCTTTTCTACAGAGCTGCTACTTAGCTGATCAGTCCCCAGCCTGTAGCAATACATGAGATTTTTCTGCCCTAAGTGCAGGACTTTGCACTTATCCTTGTTAAACCTCATGAGATTTCTTTTGGCCCAATGCTCCCATTTGTCTAGGTCTCCCTGAATCCTCTGTCTACTCTCCACCATGTCTTGGTGTCATCCACAAATCTACTGAGTGTTCAATCTAACCCATCATCCCGATCATTAATGAAGATGTTGAACAAAACTGGCCCCAGGACCAATCCGTGGTGCCCTCCTCTTGTTACTGGTTCCCAACTAGACATTGAGCCACTGATTCTTACCTGCTGAGCCCGAAGATCTAGCTAGCTTTCTATCCACCTTACGGTCTATTCATCCAATCCATACTTCCTTAACTTGCTGACAAGAATGCTGTGGGAAACCATATCAACAGCTTTGCTAAAGTTGAGATATATCACGTTGATGGTTATTTCTGCATCCACAAGGCCAGTCACCTCATCATTAACAATCATCTATAGTGTTGTATGGAATAAAGGACCTTTGGCCCTAAACAAGGGTTCTTATATTGTATATAAATTGATGTTAATGGTGGTGAATTTGCCATGTCTGGCAGTTTGCTGGAGTATAGTCACACTTTCATCCCTCCCATTTTTTGTTTAGACACACTATTCCTCTCATCCGATTTATTTTTTGTATACATCTGCAAATCTATAGAAAAGGAGGGATAACTTGCTCCTTTTGGGGTAATTGTATATCTCCCTCCCCTTCCCCAACATCTGTGGTTTGTTTGATTCAAGGGAATCACAAGAACTGAATGGACTCTGATAAGCAAGTATAAAGAGCATTTGACAGTATATTATGCCGATCAATATAAGGCTGTTCATGGGCTACATGTCACTGTAGATCCTATTAGCGTTACTCTAGAAACAGTTTTTCCTTCCCAATGAACACAGGCAGATTTGTGCAATCCTAATGCTTGTTCATCACATGATCTCACATGGAAGAAGCTATTAAAGAAATCTAGTGTGTTTCCTGACTCTCTGCCAAAATTAGCTGGTTTAGTAAGTTTGGATGAGCAAACAAATCAATCTTTTACAGCTGGCAGAAAAGGAACTGCTGAGGAAGTCATTTGAGCTGACACTGTGGAGATGGCAAAGATGCCTGATGTGTCTGGTATACTTGCTGAAAATATGCTTCAAGAGCAAGCTGCAATCTGTAGACCTCAGAGAAAAAGACTGTTGCCCCGCTGACTTCATGATGAGTTTGCTCTTGTGACAGCTGCAGGAAACCATGATGTGACTTTTGCCTACTTCTAAGCCAGGGATCATGTTTGCTCCAGCCTGTCACATGCTGGGGAAATGGATCTTTGCTTTCATCGTCATAAATGGTATGTGTTTAAATCTGTGCAAGCATTGCAGTAGCTTTCACAAAGCAGGCCCTGCATGTGATAGCGAAGTCTGAAACTACCTGGAGTCCCAAATCTAAGCTAAGCAAAAGCAGAGCATGGAAACTGATTTTCTCTCATGAAAGCTCATGCAATAAATGAATCTGTTAGTCTTTAAAAGTACCACAGGACTCCTTGGCTATGTCTACACTTACTATAATTAGTTTGAATTAAATTCCAAAGGGGTAGCCATGTTAGTCTATTGTAGAAAGACAACAGAGTCCTGTGGCACTTTTAAAGACTAACAGATTTATTTATCGCATGAGCTTTTGTGGGAGAAAATCCCACTTTGTCAGACGCTTTGGAGAGGTGGGATTTTCTCCCACGAAAGCTCATGCGATAAATAAATCTGTTAGTCTTTAAAAGTGCCACAGGACTCTGTTGTCTTTCTAGTTTGAATTAGTTAGTTCGAACTAACTAATTCAAACTAATTTTAGTTAGTTCGAATTAACTTAATTCAAACTAGAAAAATTAGTTCGAACTAAGCAAGTGCCTTTCATGGCACTTGTTTAGTTCGAATTAGCGATTTGCATTGATTTCAATGGGGTGGTTAGTTCGAACTAAGCAATTAGTTCGAACTAACATGGCCACATTGGTTAATTAGAACTAAGTAGTTCGAATCAACCCTTACTTTGAATAGCCTATTCGAATGTATTAGTTTGAATTAAGAAAGCCCTTAATTCGAACTAATGAAAGCCTAGTGTAGCCATGGCTTTAGTTAGTTCGAATTAAGCCTCCTTAATTGGAACTGACGTAGCCCTTGTTTGTTTTGCTGACAGTAGTGAATTGCCATTGTGAAGAGTGGCACTTACACAATTAGTGGCACGTCTGCCCTCCCGCAAGTCTTGGTAAAGTTACCGCTATGTTTTTAGGTAGCTATACACATTGAAGGCCAAAGCCTCAGATGGCATAGAATTAAACAGCTGAGGATCTGGCCCTGTAATGATGCTTTGCATCTTTAAATTATCATGCAAAGTCCCTTTGCAGGCAAAACTCCCACAGGGGGCAGTGAGCACAAATGCAGGGCTAGTAATAGGGCCTGATTGATCATTAGAAATATTCCAAAATCTTAGCAGGAAACTTTTTATATTAATCTGTTTTACTGATTCATTTACCACCCAGTTATCCTTGCTTTGCCACACTGTCTGCATGAGGATGAAATATGAATGAAATCCCCTAAGGGACTGAGATACCCTTACTCAGAATGAGCAGTACCTTATTGTACAGGTAATCATAGAATCTTAGGGATGGAAGGGACCTCATGAGGTCATCTAGTCCAACCCCCTGCTAAAAGCAGGACCACTCCCACTAAATCTTCCCAGCCAGGGTATTGTCTAACCAGGCCTTAAATGTTTCCAAAGATGAAGATTCCACCACCTCCCTAGGTAACCCATTTCAGTGCTTCACCACCCTCCTAGTGAGAAAGTTTTTCCTAATATCCAACCCCAGTTGCAACTTGAAACCATTGCTCCTTGTTCTGTCCTCTGTCACTACTGAGAACAGCCTAGCTCCCCCCTCTTTGGAGCACCCCTTCAAGTAGTTGAAGGTTGCTATTAAATCCCCCCTCAGTCTTCTCTTCTGCAGACTAAATCCCCTTGATTTAAATGGAACTATTAAAGACATACGATGCTATTCAACATGTCTGGATATAAAATCTGACCCCCAGAAGTCTCTCCCCAGGGCTTGCTTTCTCAAGAGCTCTGTTCATCTTTAATAGTTATACAGTTTTCAACACATCCTGAAACGTGGGGGATTTCCCCCTTCTATTCTCATGCTTAGACTATTTTCATTCTCATATGCTAGGCCTCATTTGACTTCACTCTGAATTTTGCTTGCTTATGGATGGCAGGATCAGTCTTACAGGCTGACACACAAGCAGAAAAATATGTTGATAAAAAGAAAACGCTGCTGTGAAAGATTTTGAACACACAGCACAAATTTCTTCTGCTTTAGGGGATCTTAGCTGCAGTAACCCCGCAACTCTGTGTCACACCACTTTGTTTATGGTGTCATAAACTTTGACCAGGTTTCTGATGGTACCAATGCAGTGGGGCATAGTTAACACGCTATCCATCTCATATTCAGTTTTGAAAAGAAAAATATTTCCCTGAACTTGTCTTCCAAGCTGTATATATTGGTTTGTAGTAGATATGTTCATACAAATCTGTCTTGTGATCTAAATGGGATCAGCAGATTTTGAGATGTACCTGGCCTTATTACAAGTAGCTTACGCACAGTGTGGTTTTCAGACGCTGCTACCAAGTTGCAAATTAGAGCTGGTATGCCTTACTTTTTCTGTGTGTGGTTTTTCTGGCAGAGAGTTTTGGTTTATACCTACAAAACTTGCCTATGCATTCTAGTTATAGCATATATTATATTTTAGATGATATATTTTCACTAGTATGCAAGTGCCAACATTCGAAAATGAGTAATGGGCTTTCAAAGGGAAAATTTTGGACACATTTTTAGCTAATACAGAAACACATTGCAATAGATGCATTTTTATAGTGCAACAGAATGGAAAGAATTTTCCATTGTCCCCTTCTCCTATCCTCAAATTAGGGGATCTTCTCTCTCAAAGAGGTTGTGAAAGATGAAGGGCTTTCTTCTTCTTTTCTTTTTTTTTTATAAGACTTCTGAAGATTTTAAAATGCGGAGATAGATGAGCTCAAAGGCCTTGTTCCTGCTTAACTTTGCACATGCAAGAGTACCATTAATTTACATAGGATTACTCACCTGTGTAGGTGTTTGTAAAGCCAGGGCTGAAAAGTCCTTCTGCTTTAGAATTTAGAGTTCTTGTGGTGGAAGCATAAGCAAAAAGGGGGCAAATAAGTCATCTGAAGGTAAGAAATGAGCCAATATCAATACAGAAAATGTCTTTTCAAAATGAATCTGGAAAACCTAGGTCAGCTGCAACAGTGGAGAGGGATTTATTAGTATGCAACTTTTCAGGTGTTTTGCAGTTAAGATACTGACGCACCTAGAGATACATTTCAAGAATAACAAAAACAGTGAGCCGACACTGCTATGGTATCATGAATGTGACAGGCTGTACTAGGATGACCAGATGTCCTGATTTTATAGGGACAATCTTGATCAGGGCTTTGTCTTACGTAGATGCCTATTGCCTTCCACCCCTGTCCCAATTTTTCACACTTCCTATTTGGTCACTCTAGGGCATACTAGAGTTACAATTCATTTCACTACAATGCTGGGGAACACAGTTTCAACAGAGAGAAGTGTTTAAATATGCCCCTTCCAAAACTTCAGAATTTAGAACAATTCCATCTCTGACTACATAGTGGAGCTAGTGTAGAAAAAATGTTTTAGTGCATCTGGAAATAATCCAGCACAATTAGTAATTTAGCCATTTATGTTTATAAATAGGAGAGTGCAAAAATTGGCATTTTGGGGAGGAACAATTATTTCCAAATTTGGAAGCACTTAACGAAAAGTCTTAATTCAGACTTGCATAAAGTGAAAATCTTGCTGCTTTTCTCTGCTCTGCAGATGATTTATTAGAAGTGCATCACCATTTAGTTGATTTTCCATGGCTGAGAGTAGACAGTTGATAAATCCAAAAAGTAATAGGGTACACATGATCCAGACTGCTTGTTAGTGCAAACAATTCTGCAACTCTAATCTGCTTTTAAATATTGTCTCTCACTTTGTTATTGTTACCTATCCAATAAGAATGTCTAATTTGCAAAACTATCAGTTAGAAACAATCTCAGTTGTAGGAATTTAAGCCACTGGGCCTACTCAGATGCTTAAAGTCAAAGAGCTTAAATGGTTTGTTAGATTGGTATTTTAAATTTCCTAATCTATATTAGAGTGCTGGGCCATACTAATTTTACACTATAATTCCTGCTTTCTTGAGCAGTTATATACTATAGCAAATAGCCACTTTCACAACTTGTAAGGGAAGGATCTGTCTCATCTAGCATTGCAAATCATTTTAGATTTTTAATATATGTGAAACATTAGAAGGTAATTAAAACTGTGGTAATAAAGTTGATTGTGATGTATTTATTTGGAATGGATGTCAACGAGTTTTTAATCAGACAAGCGTGCCTCGGATCCTGGATGTGTATTTGTGGGGCTACCCTGTGCTACTGATGGTTCGTGGCTATTGTTGTTTAAGCCAGCTATCAAAGTTAGCTTGGATATGTCTAAAAGGCTGCCGTCACATATCTGATTGCAATGTTGCCGTACCCGCAGTGTTAATGGGAAGTTACTCATAGCAGCCTACATTTTTCCTGCATCTCTGTGCATATTTTGGCCCCCCTGTTCAACTCTTGGCCTTTCTTCTGAGTCTATCAAGAAAAATGACAACTGTTGCCAGGTGTGGTAAGGTGTTCTGTAATGTGGACACCAGTCCACTAGGGATTTGGCTGAGAGCACTGAACTGAATGAGGCAATTCCTGTGTGTAAAAACTCATCACCGCAAATAAGAAGCTTGCAGTTAATCCCTTTTGTATTGGAAACACTCAGCATGACAATGACTGTGCAAAATTTGACTTCACTGTGACTACTAGTGTGAGGAAAGTTCCAAAGGGGTAGCTGTGTTAGTCTATTGCAGAAAAACAACAGTCCTGTGGCACTTTTAAAGACTGACCGATTTATTTATCGCATGAGCTTTCGTGGGAGAAAGTCCCACTTCGTCAGATGCTTTGAAGAAGTGTGAGGAAAGTTACTCACAGATTTGCAGGAGTAGGACTATGTACAGCACTATAGTTTTTTCAGATTCTACTTTTCAAAAATGGAAATTATATTTTCAAAATAAAATAAATTAGTGGAATCTCTGGCTATGTCTACACTGGCAAGTTAGTTTGAATTAAGGAGGCTTAATTCGAACTAACTAAAGCCATGGCTACACTAGGCATTAGTTAGTTTGAATTAAGGGCTTCCTTAATTCGAGCTAATAAGTTCGAATAGGGTATTCGAACTAAAGGGTTAATTCGAACTAACTAGTTCGAATTAACCAATGTGGCCATGTTAATTCGAACTCATTTCTTAGTTCGAACTAATCGGCCATTGAAATGAATGGGGATCGCTAATTTGAACTAAGCAAGTGCCATGAATGGCACTTGCTTAGTTCGAACTAAGTTGTCCTAGTTCGAAATAAGCTAATTCGAACTAACTAAAATTAGTTCAAATTAGTTAGTTTGAACTAATTCGAACTAATTTTAGCAAGTGTAGACATAGCCTCTGTGAGGTAAACTAGAAATTAAGAGGGATGCTCATAGATATAGGGACAGCAAAAACAAAAGAACATTGGCAGAACCAAAATAATCAAAATACTGGATTTCAACAGGTTTTTCTTTATTCAATTGGTTCTCAAAAAGTTCCAAAGGGGTAGCCAAATTTACCAAAAGGCTTGAAAGGCTAATCATGATGACGAAAAAAAGGTTAATGATTATTCATGATGAAAAAGAAAAAAAAAATTTCCACTCAACATTTATTTGAATACTTCCCCACTCCCTAAATTTAATTTCAGCGTTTTTTATTTTTGTTGTTATTTCTTGGCAGCTGTGAGGTGAGCCAAAATTATTTCCCTATCAACATATAGGTATTTTCATCCCACTCACATAATGTTTTTTTGCTTATTAGTGCTTATTACAAAACACGGTGTTTTGTTACTTATTAGTGCTCTTTATTTGTTCCCAGAAAATAAAGATAACTGAAGACAAACGCAATACACCAATCGTCTATGGGCTTAGAAGACAGACATGCCCATTAGGTCATATTTTGGGCATATATTAACCTTGATAGAGTCTTGTGACGTTTATGTCCCCTTTAAGAATTCTAGTGTTTGGTAGGGGATGGAGAACAGAGAGGAAATATTTTGAGATGCATTCAGGGGCACCCCCAAACATCATGACAGAAAAGGGATACATTAATTCTGAATTCTTAGTGTTACATTAGCTGGCAGCCAGGGATGCTAGGAGACTCTTAACTGTGGCAGATAGGCCAGAGAGAACTGTTTCCATAATGCCCTCAAGGAATTACTTAAAAAAAGGAAAAAACTGGTTTTGATAGGTTTTTTCCTATTTGCTTGCTGCCAGAAAAGTTATGTAGACCTTAGCTGATGGCTTCCATAGCTGAGAGAGCACATTAAAAAGGTCATTCTAAATGCAATATTTACTTTTTATCTTCATGTCTCTTCTTCCCGTTCTTGTGTATCCTATAGTTCCAGTGCACCTATAATGCCCTCTCATAAATTTTTTTGTCTCTTAAAGTGATGTGCTAATTTTCTTTCCTTTTTATAATGTTCCGGATACCTGAAATACACAATTCTACTGATCTTTAATGAGGGCTGTAACTTACTGGTTCACTTTAAAATGAACAACAACAGCAACAACCACAAAAAAGAATAACTCTGTACCACAAGCTTTTCAAATGAACTTGGCTGGTGAGCAGGGGATGCACACACAGATCACATTGGTTTATATTTACTGATACCATCAGGCTAGTCCTCATGAGGTTAGTTGCTAACATTCCTTAGTTGAACTGTGAGTTTACTGGATGAGTTCTGAATTTTCAAGCCCTCTTACTGAACCAGTGCATTAAAACACAAATGAGCTCCTTACATTTTCCCTGTATCTTGTGACACTCAAACAGTCTGTTCACTCAAAGTCTGCTCTTGAAGTAGGCTTGAGATCCTCGAGGCAGGTCAGCCAACTGTCCCTCAGCTCAAGGAAGACTTATTTTATTCCAAGGCAGAATATCTCTCTCTAACATGCTGTTAACTATATTCATTAAGAGATTGCAGAACCAGGAGAAATTTGGGCGCTTGAGAATACTTTAGAAGTTAAGGAAAAAGTTGTACAGATTTCTTGAAACTTCTGGAAAAAATATTTTCCAACAGAATCTCCCCAAATGAGCCATAAATATTTGTTGATTCCATTGTGCTGGTATCACTATTATAAAGTGAATGTTCTTCAAATAGGGCCTGATCCAAGCCCCATAGATACCAATGAAAAGATGCTATCGCTTTGTGTAGGACCTGATTTATTCCCTTTAAGGATAATGGTAACTCTTATTTAGTTCAGACAACAGAGTCCTGTGGCACTTTTAAAGACTAACAGATTTATTTATCGCATGAGCTTTCGTGAGCTTTTCTCCCACGAAAGCTCATGCGATAAATAAATCTGTTAGTCTTTAAAAGTGCCACAGGACTCTGTTGTCTTTCTACAATAGACTAACACGGCTACCCCTTTGGAATCTTATTTAGTTCAGGTGACTGCTGTAGGACTGACTCATATCCTCTACAAGATAAGAAAAGAGGCCAAATTAAGCCTGAGATTTCTTCCTAGTATAAGACCCGCTTACCATAAACCACTTGTCAGTCAGGTATCAATCAATAGAAAACAAGCCATGCATATCACAGCTACTAGTAGTTGTTTGAGAGAGATGTAAAGAACAGCTAAATGAGCTGGTCAAGGCAGTAGGAGACATAGGCTCAGATTTTTAAAGGAAATTAGGCATTGCTTTGCTCAGAATTGCAAGGACTAAGGCCTAGATTCATGTAAGTATTTAGGTGCCTAGTCCCAGTTTTAGGCTCCACAGCTACCTACGAAATTCTCACTGAACTCAGTAGGCACATAAACTCATTCAGCTTCTAAATTTTTACAGTAAGACATTCCCTTAGCACCTGGTTGTGTGTATGGGTTTGCACACTGCTGCCTCACTCTAAGCCTCTGAGTACATATCTCTGGCTAAGTAGGGTAACCAGATGTACCAGTATTACCAGGACCTGATATTAGGGGCTTTGTTTTATATTGCAACTATGTGCCCTCCCCCTGGAAAAAGAAAAAAAGTGTCCCGATTTTTCACACATACTATCTGGTCACATCCTATGGCTAAGTCCTAGAGTGATTGTAACCTGGGGCTATGTCTATACTGGCAATTTAAGTTGACTTGAGGAGGCTTAAGTCGACTTAAATTAAGCCAGGTCCACACTAGGCTTTCATTAAGTCGACTTAAGAAATTCCTTAAGTCGACTTAATGAAAACGTAAGTCAACTTTGTTACTACCACTCATTAAGTCGACTTAACCCTTAAGTCAACTTTAGGACAGTGTGGACAAGGAGTAACCCTTAAGTCGACTTTATCAAGTCGACTTAAGGGTTGTTAAGTCGACTTAACTTTTCTAGTGTAGGCATAGCTCAGGCAAATAGGCATTCAGCCACCTAACTTGCATGTGGGTCTGATCCAGAAACCCTCCCGCCTCTGGGCTAGTTCAAACAAAACAGCTGTGTCTGGGAGGTGGCGAAGGGCGGAAAGAGGAGGAAGATTATCTCCTTCATAAGTTTTCGTCCATTGGTTAGGTACTTACCTGAGATTTGGGAAACCACTAAGTCAAGTCTCCCCTTCACCTGATAAGGAGAAAGAATTTGAACAAGGATCTGCCACCTCTCAGGTGAGCATAGCTATGGAATATTCAGATGTAGGGCTTCCTCACTCTCTCGTACTGAAACTGTTCCACTGTGGATAAATAATTAGTCATTGGAGCAGGGAGACTGGATCCTGCACCTGCCCTTCCCATGTAGGTGCTCTAATCCCAGGCTACAGAGTCATTCACATCCTTGTGTTCCCGCACTCTCTGTCTCCCCCCCTCCCCCCACCTGCTAGAAAAACTTTCCAGTGGAATATTCTGAATCCCTGAAGCCCGCAGGACCCCAGGCACGTACTCCCATAACCAGTATTGCTTATGTTTTGGGCACTGCCGATCATTTGGTGTAGCCCTCCAACTTTTAGCCTCACAACCAGGCAGACTTTTCCACCACCGTAGGTCCCTTGAAAGCTGGATTAAATTGGGGTGAATGTAAATTGGGCTAAAAGTGACACAATAAGATAGAAGCAGATACTCTGCTAAAGATACTAAATGCCATGGGTTTTTTTTTCCATTGCTCTGTATGTGCTTTATTTTACACTGCCATTGATTTTGGTCTGTTTGTATTCATGAAACCTCTGAGTTTTGGTTTAATCAGTCCCCAAAATTCAAAGTGAAACTGTCAAACTCTCCCCATTTCATTTGGTTTTGACATGAAACTACACATTTCCCATGGCTCTTTCAACTGTAAAGCGTAACTCCAGTTTGTTTGAGGCTGGGCCCAGGTTGACTCAGTAGTTTTGCAAACATTTGCAAACCTTTCCCCAGAGCTGACTTTCAAGTTTGCAAAGAAACCTGAACGCAGGCAAGTTCTGTATGGTTTTGGGTTTCATTACAAACATTTAAGCGGTGTTATAATGCTGGGTAATTCCCCCCATGTTCCCTAATAATCAATTTGTTCAATTCTCCCATTTTGGCGCTCCAGTCACATCCAAAATTGTAAACAGTTTAAAATCTGGTTATATATTGCCCATCAGATAAAATATTTGTTGCCATTTTTCAAGCCACTGCTGTTCATTCTTGGCAATTGAACTTTAACCTGTATCACACATGTTATGATTTTAGTCAACAGAGCAAAAAATCCTTGCTGTTTTTCTCTTGGCATTGACAGAGAAACCCAAATATTATTATTTTGTGTTTACAAGTACATGTCTTGTTAAACTGAGACCCAGTTGATTAGATGTGGATGTATAATCCCCTTCCCTCTTGGCCAGATTTCATATTTGTATAAAAGTGGCTGATGCCCATTGTTTCTGTAGATTGGCATAAGGCTTAATTATGCAGAGACCTTCCTCCCCATTCCCAGAGACTGGGATCTTTAGGCTGTGCATTTCAAGCCACCAAAATCTGCCCCAAGTGCAGGAACCAGTCTAGGTCTAAACCATCTGATCAAATTTCAGGCTCTGAAATGCAGTGCCCACTATCAATTTCTCTCCTAGAGTGCAAAGTTATTCAGAAGCTTAGAGTATGGAAGGAGGTATCCCAACAATTTGGTTTTATGCGGGAAAGTTCTTTCTTCATTTAATTCTTTTCTGTACCATTTAAATAAAACAGGCCATTAATGTGCATAAACAATTGGAGTGAATACCTAAGTGACTAGGGTCTTCGACTTCAAAAGGGCTAACTTAAAAAAATTAAGGAAACTAGTTGAGGAAGTGGATTGGATTGAAAAACTCATGGCTCTAAAGGTGGAGAAAGCTTCAAATCACTTCAAGTCAAAGTTGCAGGAACTATCTGAAACCTGCATTCCAAAGAAGGTGAAAAAATTCATTGCCAAGACTCGTAGACCAAACTGGATGAGTAAGCATCTCAGACAGGTGATTAAGAGAAAGCACAAAGCCTACAAGGAGTGGAAGATGGGAGAAATCAAGAATAGGAAAAAAACAAAGAGGAAGTGGGACCACTAGACACTGAGGAAGGGGTGGAGGTTAAGGATAATCTACGCATGGCCGAATATCTAAACAAATATTTTACCTCTGTTTTTTAATGATGGTAAAGATGAACTTGGGGATAATGGTAGGGTGGCTAATGGGAATGAGTATATGGAGGTAGGAGTTACCATATCCGAGGTAGAAGCCAAACTCAAACTACTTAATGGTACTACATCGGGAGGACCAGATAATCTCCATCCAAGAATATTAAAGGAGCTAGCACTTGAAATTACAAGTGCATTAGCAAGGATTTTTAATGAATCTGTAAATTCAGAGGTTGTACCGCATGACTGGATAATTGCTAACATAGTTCCTGTTTTCAAGAAAGTGAAAAAAAAGGTGATCTGGGTAACTACAGGCTTGTTAATTTGACCTTGGTAGCATTCAAGGTCTTGGAAAACATTTTTTGAAAGAAAAAGTAGTTAAGGATATCGAGGTTAATGGTAACTGGGATAAAATATAGCATGGCTTTACAAAAGGTAGATCGTGCCAGACCAACCTGTATCTCCTTTTTTGAGAAGATAATGAACTTTTTTGACAAAAGGAATGTGATGATCTAATTTATTTAGATTTCAATAAAGCATTTGATACAGTTCCACATAAGGGATTATTTACATTGGAAAAGATGGGGATTAATATGAAAATAGAAAGGTGGATAAGGACCTGGTTAAAGGGAGTTTACAATGGATCATAATGAAAAGTGAACCATCAGGCTGGAGGGATGTTATTAGTATGTTTTCTCAGGGGTCGGTTTTGGGACCGATCTTATTTAACCTTTTTATTACTGACCTTGGCGCAAAAAGTGGGAATGTGCTAATAAAATTTGCAGAGGACACCAAGTTGGGAGGTATTGCCAATACAGAGAAGGATCGGGATATCATACAGGAAGATCTGGATGACCTTGTACATTGGAGTATTAGGAATAGGATGAAATTTAATAATGGGACGTGCAAGGTCATGCACTAATAAGAAATTTTCCTGTAAGTTGGGACACATCAGTTGTAAGTGATGGAGGTGGAGAAGGACTCGGAAGTACTTGCTGATCACAGGATGACTATGAGCTGCTAATGTGATGCGGCTGGGAAAAAAGCTAATGCAGTCCTAGGGAGCATCAGACAAAGTATTTTCAGTAGAGACAGAGAGGTGTTAATACCATTATACAGGGTGCTGGTGAGACCTTAATATGGAATATTGTGTGCATTTTTGGTCTCCAATGTTTAAGAAAGATGAATTCAAATTGGAACAGGTGCAGAAAAGGGCTACAAGGATGATCAGTGGAATGGAGAACCTGCCTTATGAGAGGAGACTTTAAAAGCTTGGCTTGTTTAGCCTAACCAAAAGAAGGTTGAGGGTAGGTATGATTGCTTTCTATGACTATATCAGAGGGATAAATTCCAGGGAGGGAGAAGAGTTATTCGAGTTCAGCACCAATGTGGACACAAGAACAAATGAATATTTGAAAGTTTGTGGGCAAAAATAAAAGGAGTAAAAAACAAGGGTGCTGTCATGGTAGGCGTCTACTACAGGTCACCTAACCAGGAAAAAAAGGTGGATGAGGCTTTTTTTCAACAATTAACAAAACCATCTAAAGCACAGGACTTGGTGGTGATGGGGGACTTCAACTTTCCAGACATCTGTTGGGAAAACACTGCAAGGCACAGATTATCCAACAAGTTCCTGAAATGTATTGGAGACAATTTTTTATTTCAAAAGGTGGAGAAAGCTACTAGGGGGAGGCCATTCTCAACTTGATTTTGACAAACAGAGAGGAACTGATTGAGAATTTGAAAGTGGAAGGTAACTTAGGTGAAAGTGGTAGAATTCCTGATTCTAAGGAATGGTAGGGAAGTGAACTTCAAAATAAAGATGATGGATTTCAAGAAGGCAGATTTTAGCACATTCAGGGAGTTGGTAGGAGGGATCCCATGGGAAGCATGTGTAAAAAGTAAAACAACTGAAGACAGATGGCAGTTTTTCAGAGAGACATTATTAAGGGCACAAGAGCAAACTGTTCCAATGTGTAGGAAAGATAGGAAGTATGGCAAGAGACTACCCTGGCTTAACCAGGAGATTTTCAATAATCTAAAAATAAAGAAAGAGTCCTACAAAAAATGGAAAACAGGTCAAATCACAAAGGATGACTATAAACAAATAACACAATTGTGTAGGGGAAAAATCAGAAAGGCCAAGGCACAAACTGAGATTAAACTAACTGAAGGCATAAAGGGTAACAAAAAAACTCCATTTTAAAAATACATTAGAAACAAGAGAAAGACCAAGGACAGAGTAGGGCCATTACTCAACAAAGTGGGAAAAACAATAACAGAAAATGAGGAAATGGCAGAGAAACTAAATGATTTCTTTCTTTCAGTCTTCACTAAGAAGGTTGGTGATGATTGAATGCCAGATGTAGGGGAGTGCAGTAAACATGGGATAGGATCAGAAGCTAAAATAGGGAAAGAACAAGTTAAAAATTACTTAAACAAGTTAGATGTCTTCAAGTCACCAGGGCCTGATGATATGCACCCTAGAATACTCAAGGAGCTGACTCAGGAAATATCTGAGCCATTGGCTATTATCTGTGAAAAATCATGAAAGACTGGAGAGGTCCCAGAAGACTGGAAAAGAGCAAAGATAGTGTCTATTCATAAAAAGGGAAATAAGGACAACCCAGGGAATTATAGACCAATCAGTTTAACCTCTGTACCAAGAAAAATAATGGAGCAAATAATTAAGAAATCAATTAGCAAACATCTCGAACAGAACAAGGTGTTAAGTGTTAGCATGTATTTGTCAAGAACAAATCATGTCAAACCAAACTGATAGCTTCCTATGATAGGGTAATAAGCCTTGTTGATAGAGGGGAAGCGGTAGATGTAGTATATCTAGATTTTAGTAAGGCTTTTGTTACAGTCTTGCATCACCTTCTCATTAATAAACTAGGGAAGTACAACCTGGATGGAGCTACTATAAGATGGGTGCAAACCGGGTTGGATAACTGCTCCCAGAGAGTAGTTATCAATGGTTCACGGTCATGCTGGAAGGGCATAACAAGTGGGATACCTCAGAGATCAGTTCTGGGTCCGGTGCTGTTCAATATTTTCGTCAGGGATTTAGATGATGGCAGAGAGAATACACTTATAAAGTTTGTGGATGATACCAAGCTGGAAGGGGTTGCAACTGCTTTGAAAGACAGGATCACAATTTAAAATGATTTGGACAAACTCGTGAAATGGTCTGAGGCTAATAGGATGAAATTCAATAAAGAGAAGTGCAAAGTACTCCACTTGGGAAAGAACAATCCATTGCACACATACAAAATGGGCAATGACTGCCTAGGAAGGAATACTGCAGAAAGGGATCTGAGTGTCATAGTGGACCACAAGATAAATATGAGTCAACAGTGTAACACTGTTGCAAAACCAACAAACACACACAATTCTGGGATGTATTAACAGGAGTATTGTAAGACAGACACGGGAAGTAATTCTTCCCTAATCCGCCCTGATTAGGCCTCAACTGGAGTATTGTGTTCAGTTCTGGACGCCTCATTTCAGGAAAGATGTGGACAAATTGGAGAAAGTCCAGAGAAGAGCAATAAAATGATTAAAGGTCTGGAACACTTGACTTATGAGGGACAATTGAAAGAGCTGGGATTGTTTAGTCTGGAAAAGAGGAGATTGAGAGGGGTCAGTTTTCAAGTACCTAAAAGGTTGTCATGAGGTGGGGGGGAGGGGGAGAAAAATTGTTCTCCTTAACTGCTGATGTTAGCACAAGAAGCAATGGGCTTAAATTATGGCAAGGGAGTGTGATTAACAACTGGAATAAGTTGCCTAGGCAGGCTGTAGAATCTCCATCATTGGAAGTTTTTAAGAGCAGGTTAGACAAGCACCTGTCAGGGATGGTTTAAGAGTGTACTTGAACCTGCCATGAGTGCAGGGGACTGGACTTGATGACCTCTCATGGTCCCTTCCAGTTTCTATGATTCTATGATATAAATTGTCCATCTGGAAATTTAGACTTGAAATTAGATGTAGGTTTCTAACCATCAAAGGAGTAAACTTCTGGAATAGCCTTTCAGGGGTGCTGTGGGGGCAAAAAGCCTACCTGGCTTCAAAACTGAGCATGATAAATGTATGGAGGGGATTGTATGATGGGACAGCCTAGTTTGGCAATTAACTGATTTCTGACTACTGGGGGTGGGTATGCCAATGACCTGAGATGGGACATTAGATGGGGTTGGTTCTGAGTTATTACAGAGAATTCTTTCTTGGCTGTCTGGCTGGTGAGTCTTGCCCACATGCTCGGAGTTAAATTGATGGCCATATTTGGAGTCGGGAAGGAATTTTTCCCCAGGGCAGATTGGCATAGGTTCTGGGGCTTTTTCACCTTCCCCTGCAGCATGGGGCACAGCTTACTTTAAAGTCTTTAAACCATGATTCAAGGACTTTAATAACTCAGTAATAGGTTAGAGGTTTATTACAGGAGTGGGTGGGTGAGGTTTTGTGGCCTGCATTGTGCAGGAGGTCAGACTAGATGATCTTATTGGTCCCTTCTGACCTTAGAGTCTATGGCTATGTCAACACTTGCAAGTCAGGTTGACTTAAGAAGGCTTAAGTCAACCTGACTTAGTCCCTGTCCACACTAGGCTTTCATTAAGTTGACTTAAGAAATTCCTTAAGTCAACTTAATGAAAGCTCAGGTCGACTTAATAAGAACTAACTAACCCTTAATAAGAACTAACCCTTAAGTCAACTCCTTAGGTCGAACTAAGCACAGTGTGGATGCTTAAGTCCACTTTATTAGGTCGACCTAACGGCATTTAGGTCAACTTACTAAGTCCCCATTCAGGGAAGCCACTTTGTTAAGTTGACCTAATAAGGTCGACTTTAGCTCGACTTGAAGTCGACCTAACTTTTTGTAGTGTAGACATAGCCTATGAGTCTAAGTAAACAAGCACAGAGCATTTTTACTCCAGCCCATGGGTACATAACCCTGACTCACTGAGCTAAAGTACTTGGCTTTCATATCCTTGCATGCAAATCAAGAATTCTTGGTTGACATTCGTTTAGAACTTCAGATGACATGTTTCATGTGGAAAGCAGTATATATTTACTACTCAACTGTAAATTTTCTGAAGCAAGCACAAGGACTGGGTTTACTAGCAATTACCTAAAAAGCAGTTAAGCAAACAGAATCTGACATATACTGCATTGCTGCCTGAATTATTTTACTGTCTTGTTATTAACAAAGGGATTATAGGAACACAGGGGTTGCCATACCAGAGGTGATTATTCATTGGTCTGTTTAGTCTGTGATCCTGCCTCCAGCTGTGTTGCCCAATATCCAATGTGACACAGGGAAGTCTCTTGTGAAGCACATTAATGATTGTACAGTGCTATTCAGTAGGAGGGAATAATTTGGAGGCAGGCCTTTTATACCAAGAAGCATGAGATTTAAATATTTATGTATTGTGTAGTTACTGCTGTTCGGCGGTAGTGGTCATAAAATGATCCAGTCCTTTTTAAAACCCAGCCATAGCATTTGTATCAATGGCCGCCTCAGGCAGTGAATTCCACAGGTTGATTGCCCCTATATGTATTGCAAAGAATTATTTATACAGCAATATTCTTCTTCTTTAGCATCATTCTATATCATGCTAAGTATTTCACAGAAGACCTAAAAGAATCATCCATACCCCAAACAGTTTACAGTAGAGGCCTGTGTGGGACTGTTATTTTAATCCCTCACCTGTCTTGCCTGCCATACTCACTACCATCTGTTCTCATGTTGTTTTTTGCATTTTTATTTCACTCTCGCACCCAAAAACTTTAGATTCCACAAATCCCACATGGATTTAAACACAACAGTTAATATATTATCTCTATATAACAATATATATTTATATATGGAATTCAAATAGAGTTTTTACCACTAAAAGAATAAAACATACCTTGTTTAAACCATGTAAAAATACTTTAACCCCTGTTATAATAGACATTACATTTTTCTATCCCTCACTTAAATTTAAGTATTAAACCCTTCATTTACCAAAAAAAACCCCAGCCCCCAACCAACCAAAAAACCCCCCAAACAACAAACAAACAAAACCCCAAAAAACAAACTTGCTTTACATTGCTGAAATTCTGTTTATGATAAAACTGATGCAAAGATTTATTGACAGGTTTTCCTACAGATTTACCACAGTCTTGGGTTTTTTGCCCACTCTGTCCTGCCTGCAACAAAGTGCATTTACTCACTCCCGTTATTATGGCTGTGGGTCCTGCAGGATCCTAGTCCCATTGCAGGACTCTAGCTGACAGTTCCCATGTTATATGTGACACAATAAGTGGAGCACAAACAGAGGGAATGAGGAAGGGCAAGGACAACAGAATATGACTCCACAGTTCGTAGGAATTTTGGAATTGCCACACCAGGTTAGATCAGTGGTCCAGCAGCTTCAGTATCTTGTCACCAACCTGGCTAGTGGTGCAGTGATGGGGGAGTGGCAGGAAGGGGCCGTGGCCCCTGGGTGCCGGCCTGGTTGGGGTGCTGGCTGGGTCTTTCAGTGCCACATGAGTGAGGGGCGAGACAGGGCCAGGCCAGGCCGAGGGGTGGGGAGTGGGAGTGAGGCAGCTGTTTGGGATTGGTGATGAGGGGCTGCCTGGCCTGTCAATGCTGGGAGTGAGTCCAGGTTCAGGCCAACACAAGATTGGGTTAGTCTCCAGCAGTCCCCGACTGTCTTCTCATTGCCACGCCTCGAAAGCTGTGTTGCCCCTCTTAGCCGTGTGTCTCCTCACCACCTTCAGTGTGCTTCTCCCTCACCTGTGTATCTTCTCCGCCGCACCTCTTTCCTCCTCCGCCGCAGCAGAGGGTTCTCCCCTGTGAGAAGGAGGGGGAGACACAAATGCAAGCATTGGCCCTTGGGTTCTGGAGACTCATGGTATGCCATTGAATGTGACCAGTACTAGCTGCTTTAGTGGATGGTGCAAGAACCCTGCAGTTGATAAATATGGGATCACTTGCCCCCAGGCAAAGTTTCTTGCTAACCTGAAATGATTAGTGATTGAATTATGCCCTGAAGCATCAAATTTTCCCTGAGAGGGAATGACAATTGCAGAGGAAATGGTCAACCCAGACAACAGCTAGCTATGTGTATCTACTAGGCAATCCAGTTGTCATAAAACATGTACTCTCAAATACCAGCACACACTTTATTACCTGAAAGGAAGGAAAAGATCTTACCGTTTCACTTCTGTTTTAATGAAGAAGCTTGAAGGTTTTACAGTGTTAGATTTAAACTCTTGTTTCATCATAGCTAATAGATTTTTTTTTTGCCTTCATTAATATTTGCTTTGAAAACTCAGATGAGTCACCAGACTTGTAATTTTGAAAATTTTATGCAACTCCATATTTGCAGTACACAGCCTGATTTGAAGAGCAGGCTTCTCAAAGGCGTTACAGAATCTTTAAATTAGAATATCTCCTTCATTCTGCAGCGTTGTTCTGTAAGTTTTATCTTAGCTGGCTGCATATTGGAATAGCTTGAATTCTGAATAATTCCCGTAACACTCTGAACACCAATGACAAGGTGTTTTTCAGGTTCCATCACCAGCTCTATTTTTATAAGGATTAGCGATGAATACGTTCAAACATTTATAAGACTGTTATAATCACCCTTCTTATTGCAAATTAACATTGCCATCTCAAATTAGCGTGGGCTGATCACGTCATTTATTTTCCTTGAATCTTGGGTGCGACGCCCACTGACAGCAGAATGGTTTCTTTCACTTTTCTTCTCTGTGTATTTCTGATACAGCTTTGCTGCTTAGCTCAGAATTTCTCTTGATTTAAAAATAGTAAACAAAAACAAGGACAGTGTAGAAAACATCTGAAAAGGTTAATGCCAGCTGCAGTCACGGCAGCAACCCGGTTTATATTTAGTAGGGAAGCGTGCTGAAAGGGAGGTGAAGAGTTCAAACTGAGATTCAACCTGGGTGCTTGGATATAATGAGAACTGCTGGTAAAGGTTGAATTGGCCTTTACAAATAATGTGTGCAATGCTTTTCCCACCCTGCATGCCAATTTTCCAGTTTGCATCTTACTGTTCTCTTTAGAAAATGATCTGAAAATAAGAGGACATTAGAGCATTCAATTTTTGACCACAACCCCCAAATTGGGTAGTTGGCTGTCTCCACTATTGCCCATCACACAATCCTGTACAAAGTTGTAATAGCTTTTTAAGCCCGGTGTTTCTGTCTCCCAGTCCAGTGCCCTATTCATTGGACCACAGTCTTAAGTAGTTAGATATTTATAAGCCCACAGTGCACAACAATATCTGAGTGTCTCACCTCTCAAGTATCCATGGGTTTATTCCCACTGCACCCATGTGAAGCATGGAAATATTATTGTCCCCAGTTTACAGATAGGGCCTAGAGAGCTGGGAACTGAAAGCACATGTATTGAGACCCACTAACCATAAGACAATCCTAGGTCCTCTAAGCCACTCTGAATTGGAAAGCTTCCAAAATTATACTTTGCTCTGGTCTCTACTTTGTCAAAGGGAGATATGCAAGTTACTTAAAATAACTTGCGTATCTCCCTTCCATTTTCTAATGCCTATTTACTACAGCATTCCCACTGCACTGAGTCGACAGGAAATGCCCTCCCATCGACTCAGTGCTACTCTATATGCTGAGTGTTCTTCATAGATTGACCTCCAGCTACTTCTGGGTTCGACTGAGTGCGTGTTTACTGAAGCTCAGTCGAACTTGCACAATCAGTCCTGCACTGTCAGCGATACTGCCATCAGTGTAGCCGCGCCCTTTGTTGTGAGATTTCCTCTCCCTTGCTGCTGATTGGGTCAGAAAAACAGGCTATCTTGCAGATTTAAGTGCTTCTGCTTTTCAGATGCTAAGAACAAAAGATAAGTACCCAAATGCATTCAAAGGTCAACAATTCTTGAAAATTTGCTTCAATTTTTATTTTAACTTCTTGCTGTGGGGATAAGTGTGTCCATAATAATGACCTGGAATCACTGTGTGTGTCTTCATTTTTACAATTCTGCACATTTTTGGAGATTCTAGCATCATGCTTTGGCAGCTGGGCTGGACTAGCATAACGCTTTACATCTTGAAAGGCTAATTCTCTTGATCAAATCAGGACAGTTTGTTGGCAAAGATTTAACAACATTAGTTATATCGGTGCCCTTTAAAACAAGGCTATCTGAAAAGAGAGTGACTGAGTTGGTCTTATAACTATGTAATTTCCAGCTATGAGAAATATCCCTTCCTAGAGGGGTTTTTGTGGGTTTTTTTTTTTTTTTTTTTTGGTATGAAGGCATCCTCTAGTGAAGGGGTTAAGAATGCGCAAGGGTGAGTCTTGTAGCTGCATTTATCTTGGTAACACAAGATGTTTATGAACGTGGAACACTCATAGTATGTTAGTTATTCCTGAACTAGCTTCCCCTCCAAGTCCTGACATGCTTGCATACATACATGCTTCTTGGGTTTCACTAGGGGAAAAATTTGGGGGGATCTGATGACAAGCAGCCTTGATCTCTTATATGCAGTGCAGAGCAAAGCTGTTGATATTTCCCCTTTCCTTTTTGCCCCGATGAAAAATTGAAGGCATTTTTCTTTTCCCTGTTCTTTGCTATTTTCTTGTGCACTAACTGGCATTAAAAACCATTTAAGGTGCCCATCTAAAGAAAGTAGAAAACAGAAAAGCAAACTAGCATGAGAATATAGTTTTCATTTTGCTATATTCAAAAAAACTAGAGAGACCAAGGCGAAATCCTGCTTGTATTTATAGAAGCAGGATAGGCTATGGTGTTTAGCAACATATGGGGAGTTGCATCATCCAGGATCTTTGTGAGGGTTTTGTGCCTCTTTCCCAAGCTCCCTAGTTCCTGACGGGAGGTTGCAGGCTGCAACATCTTTGAGGCAATGTCCACTCGGGATGCATGGAGAGAGCAGTTCCTAATTTCTTTCAAATACAGGGACTGTAATGGTTCCTGACTGTTGTAGGCATAGGCCCAAATCAAATTCTGAATCAGAACACACTGCAGATTTGGAAGCCTTGGAATCTGAAGTCACAGCTGTTGCTAAATTGTTCATCTGGCTATATAATGGGCTAACTCAGTTCCAAAGACTTTTGCTGTTCAAACTGTGGATCCAAAGTGGTGCAAGTCAGCACCATTTTTGTGTAAAGCAGATTTACTCAGCATGGCACTCTCTCTCTCTCTCTCTCTCTCTCTCTCTCTGTCTACTAGCTGGGATGCCTAGAGAGATTGATGAGCCTGCAACAGTGTTGGCGCTAGAGGCTCATGCATTTAGATACCAAGGAGCCGGGTTCCACTCAGTCAGTAATGTCGTTTTATGTTTGCTTAATGGACAGGTGTGTTCAGAATCATACTAGTTAATGTCTAGTGACATAGCCATTGTAAGACACACAGCAAGGGTCCTGTTGCTCATGAAGAATCCATGTTAGACCAATCTAGGTCTCAGCAATTATGGTGAAAGATAGAGTGGATTCGTAAAAATGTTAACGAATAGATTCTTACAATTTGTGAGATTACAACAATGCTCCTCCTGTTCACTGCTTACTTGCACTGTAATTTTGATGAATGGTTCAAATGAAAATGTTTCACTACCTGTATCTCCAGTTCAACTTCAGTTATCTGAAATTCCGTGTTATCCAAATAAGAATGTCTCTCGTTTCCTCTTGCACTGAAAATTCCATGGAGTATTGAATTTTTTTTTATCTTGTCAGGAGAGCTGTAGCAGCAGGTGAGGAATGACAGGTCTTCTAGGATCCTCCCAACACATCTATATTATTTCTGGGGTGGGATCTTTGTTTCCAAGGTCCCCTTCCAGGCAATGGGATAGAATCATAGAACTGGAAGGGACCTAGTCCAGTTCCCTGCTCTTATGGCACGGCCAAACATTATCTACGAGCCTGACAGGTGTTTGTGTAATCTGCTTTAAAATTCTCCAATGACGGAGATTCTACAACCTCCCTAGGCAACTCATTCTAGCGCTTAACTGTCCTGACAGTTAGGAATCTTTCCCTAACATCCAGCCTAAACCACTCTTGCTGCAATTTAAGCCCATTGTTTCTTGTCTTATTCTCAGAGGGTAAGAAAAAAAAATGCTGCCTCTTTTTTGTAACAATCTACTTGAAAACTGTTATCATGTCCTCCCTCAGTCTGTTCTTCTCCAGATTAAACATACCCAATTTTTACTATCTTCCCTCATAGGTCATGTTTTCTAGGCTTTTAATAATTTTTGTTGCTCTTCTCTGAACTTTCTCCAATTTGTCCATATTTTTCCTGAAATGCAGCATCCAGAACAGGACACATTACTCCAGTTGTGGCCTAATCAGAAAGTAGTAGACTGGAAGTATTACTTCTCTCTCATGTCTTGCTCACAAGATTCCTGCTAATATATCCCAGAATTATGTTTGCTCTCCTTCCTGCCCCCTGCAGCAGTGTTACACTATTGACTCATATTTAGCTTATGATCCACTATGATCCCCAGATCCCTTTTTATATTACCCTTTCATAGGGAGTCATTTCCCATTTTGTACGTGATTGTTCCTGGATGTATGTTGGGGTCAAGATCTCATAGACTTCAAGGCCAGAAAAAGTGTGACAAGCTCTCCTGAGTTTATAGGGAGAATCCTAATATTCAGGGCTTTTTCTTGTATAGGTACCCTAGTGCCCCCCAATCCCTGTCCTGATTTTTGACACTTGCTATCTGGTCATCCTACTCAGAAGAGACCATCAGGGTAATCTAATCTGATCTTGTTGCAGTTCACAGAACCTCACACATCCACTCCTGTAATAGATACATAATCTATGGTGATCAGCAAAACAAACAAGGAGTCTGGTGGCACTTTTAAAGACTAACACATTTTTTTATCGCATGAGATTTCATGGGAGAAAATCCCACTTCATCAGCCACTTGAAGATGGGGAATTTACAGAATGGGAGCAAAATAAATGTAAGGAAGTGTAAGTCATAAGATTCAATTCTATGGTGATTAGGTAGACCCTCAGCATGTTAGCAAGACCCAGCATCCAGACTCCTCAGGAAGAATTCTCTGTAGTAACTCATGAGGGTGCATCTACACTGGCACCTTAGGTCAACCTAAGGACACTTAAGTCGACCTACAGAACTCTGCGTCCACACGGGGCACTTGTTAAGTTGACTGAAGTGCTTCCTTAAGTCAACTTAAAAACACCACCTCTGAAGGTTGACTTAAGGCTTAAGTTGACCTTATTAAGTCGACTTAAGTTGACTTAAAGCCAGTGTAGACGGGTATGTCTACACTACAGGCTCTGTTAAATCGATTTAACAAGTTCGACTTTAAGTGTAGACGCTCCGTTAAGTCGACTTAACTTAACAAGTGTAGACATAGCCTCAGAGCCCTCCCCAAGAGGGTCCTCTGTGTCTCTTGGATATTTGATCTCCTCCCTGTCCTTGGAGAGATACCATCATTAGGCATAATCGGGATATCATTCGCCTGTTCTGTTTGAAAAATCCCAACAATACCTAATCCCTATTACAGTCCATCCTCAAGGTAGATCCTCTTGGGGGGAGGGGGGGAGGGGGGGGAAGAGAGGGAGGGTGTGAAACAATAGCATAGGCACCAGCTGCATAGGTGTTAATTTGGGTTTCAGTCATCTGGTGCCTGATGAGTCCATCTGGTGTGTGCTGTTGTGGTGGTATCCCATCAAATAATCTCAAAAGGCATGTAAATTACAATGATCCCATATTATGAGTCCCATGACCAAAGCAGCATATATGTTGCACAGGAATATTGCTCATTTTCTGTGTGTACTGTCTAAAAAATGAGATTTGGTCAGGGCCACATTGCTTACCTGGTGTAATACTTTCCCGCAGGTGGGTAAGAAAACAGGAGCGAATTAAAGCTTCTTAAGGCAACCTTCACTAGACATTTGTTGCTCCGCATATTACACTACAGTGTACATCAGTGGTGGTGTAGGATGTGGGTAGCAGTGGGCAGCTACAGGGTTATGATCACTAAAGAAACATTTATTTGTCCTATGGACATCATATTGATTATATGTTTATAATATGTTTGTTGAACTCATCTGCATTTGGATGGTGGGCTGTTTAAAGGTTATGTAACACTGACTTTGGCTACGTCTACACTTGTTACGCTAAGTCGACTCTGTTAAGTTGACTTAACAAGGTCAACTTTAAGTCAACTTAAAGTTGACCTTGTTAGGTCGATTTAACAGAGTGTCTACACTTGAAGTCGACCTTGTTAAATAGACTTACTAGTCCCTTCACTGTAGACATACCCATCTCCACTGGCTTTAAGTCAACTTAAGTTGACGTAATAAGATCGACTTAAGCCTTAGGTCAAACTTCAGGGGTGGTGCTATTAAGTCAACTCAAGGAAGTGCTTAAGTCGACTTAACAAGCGCCCAGTGTAGACACAGAGTTCTGTAAGTCTACTTAAGCATCCTTAAGTTGACCTAAGGTGCCAGTGTAGACGCACCCTTTGAGTCTGCAACTGCATGGCATGGGTGGATGACTGTGACCATATGCAGCCTTGTTAACTATTGGAAGGCTCCCCATGGGTGCAGGCACCAGCTGCCTGAATCTCACTGTACTACTGGGTCTCAGTTTGGTGCATTGTCGCCAGTATGTTTTTTTTTCACTGTGTCAATTAGATATCAGTTTTGGATGTTCCTGTTCCTTTTATTGGACTGATGATGTTTTGTGATTGAATGAAACTGGATGCTGCCTTTCCAAGAGCATGAGTATCAGTAAGAATACTGGGCCTAGCGCAACTAAGCATCGAGTAGCTAGCATAGCTTCCATCGGCTTACGCCGGCGTCCTCACTGTGCTGTGCCGATGGGAAATACCCTTCGGTCAGTGCAGCGTTAATTTTCTTATGGGGTGGATTAATGGCATTGAGTTCTGGATTGATTTGAGTGGATCTCCACTGCTGATCACTCAATTTTGCAGAATCAATCTGGCACTGCTGACAATGCGGCTGGCAGTGTAGCTATACCCTTAGATCAACTCTCAGAATTTTTTACCATACGTATCTTAATGGTGTTTGGCCTCTTCTGATTCCTCAGCTTTTGTGGTGCAGACTCAGTAACGGCAGCTGAAAGTTCATCATCCAACACAAGGTGATTCAATTGCAAACATCTTTTGCTGGGAAACATGTTAGGTTGTAAGCTCTGTTTGGCATGGTCATAGTCTCTTTATGTGTTCATACAGTGCCTAGCACAATGGGGCACTGATCCTGACTGGTGTCTCTGGATGCTACCGCAGCAACATCTTTGATAATTCAAGTCCAAAATACCCTGTAAATAAAGTGAGACTATAATAAATAGTAAGATGATTGGTCCTTCAGAGAGTAAGTCTTGACCAAGTTAAAACATTTGGGCTGAGATTTTCAATGCTTCCTAAGGGATTTAGATATCCAATTCCCATTAGGAATGAATGTACATTAAGCATCCAGAACCCATAGGTGGCTGTGAAAATCTCACATTTAAGACTAATTCTCTCAGTCATGAGGCCCTGCCAATGGAATCCAATGAGGGTGATGTGCGTACATTTGAGAGAATGATCAGTCCTCAGGTTACAGCAGAGATGAATTACCACATTACAGTAGTTTTCCTTGAGCCATAATGGTTCTGAACTGAATGATACTCTTCCTGAATCTTCCTATGAAAGGACAACAGATCCACAGGTCCACAGATGTTGGCGTTCTTTCCTTCACACTATAATATCTTATAGTAATATCAGTCCCCCCCCCCGTAGTGATGTGAATGTGAAGTCTCCAGCTATCAGGAACAAGAATTGAAGATGGGTGTGTTGGTTCTGGGTGGGGCGTCTTGTAGTTTTGTGGTCAAGAGCACAGTGTGTGGTGGGATGTGGGTGAGAGTGGCTGCACATAATCTATATTATTTTTGAAAATCATCAAACTTTCAAGTCTAGTTCCCAGTTTTGCAAAGATTTGCTCGTGTGTAAATTACACCTGTGAGTATCCCGTTGAAGTCCATGGGAACTCCTCAGGACTACTCACATGTATTAAGCGTGTATATAAGTCTTTTCAGGATTGCAATCCTCATGACTAGTGTTTGTAAGGCCTTTTGCAATAAAAAGGGTAGAAGCATACTGTTGTTTTTTAAAGAAATGTTAGATGATGTGGGATGAAACCTGTGACTTGCATTAGACTTAAAGCATGTGGAGAACACCTTTAGAAACATCTGCAGTCAAGCTTGGTCCTGTGTGCCAGTTCCCTTAAAGGATCTGTGCAGTGAGCAAGTTTGATATGTGATCATCACCTTTTTGGAATTCTGAGTGGGCTAACAGAAAACCGAAAAATTGTTAGAACTTTGAAAACCCACCACTTTCCCATGCCTTATAACTCACAGAGAGCTTGTCTGGTTCATCTCTGCCTCTGAAAAATTTTCTATAGGGGAGGGACTAAGCATGAGGAAGGCTGAATTGGATCATCAGATGGTTTAAATAGAGTTTCTCTGTTGAAATTAGTGGCTCAATGCCAGATGAGCACCTGCTCCATTATGTGGAAAGGAGCTCTTTAAAAAAAAAAAAAAAAAAAATCACAGAGAGCCAAAATCAGGGTTATTGTAGAAACTGTCTTAAATCCTTAGCCCTGGAATGATATTGTGATTCAACTGTTAAAGTGCCATTTCCCTTTTGTTAGCCATTTTGATTTCTCATGTGAACTCCCACAGACTCTGCTGCAGAGGTATTTTTAAAAATACTTTTCTTTAAAAGAGGAAACTAAATCAAAACCAACTATTTTGAAATCTTCTTGAAGGGCTGACTTAGAATTGCCAAATCACCATTTTAGAGTTGATAAACCACTTCTGTGTCCCCAGAGCCAGCCTTGGGTTTTTCAAAACCTATTGTGATTTTTGTGGAATTTGAGATCCACTTAGATTCCTCCGAGTCTGTCCTCTGTGTGAACTGTACAATTGAGGCATTACTTGATGATGTGCTTGTCAGATTACGATGTCAGAGTTACAGTTGGTTGGAATTTTTTTTCAATTAAATGATTTTTCATTGGAAAATGCCGATTCATTGAAACTGAAACATTTCTTTGGAATATAGCAGTTGTAATGAAGCTTTTGCCAGGAAAAGTTTCTCAAGTCCAGGATGTCATTTCCGGTCAAAACATCCATGAGCAGGGACTCTGAAATAGCCAATAGCCTGGTGTTTAGGGCACTCAGCTGCAATGTACGAGATCTCAGTTCAAGTTCCTGATCTTCCACGCTTTCATGTCCAAGGGGATGTTTGAGCCTGCTGGCTATTCTGACATAGGAGCTTGTGTTCTCTCTTGCTCTTTGTTTTTCACAGAAATCTTCAAAAAGTCTCAGTTTGTTGATACCGGAATGGAAGTGGGTTGCAGTCCATGAAAGCTTGTGCCCAAAGAAATGTGTTAGTCTTTAAGGTGCCACAGAACTCTCATTGTTGTGACCTAGTATTTGCTCTCTGGCAAGGTGCGATGGGAGGCTCCCTATCTATGTAGTGGTCAGCTACAAGTAGTCCCACTGTGCTCTTTGACTATGTCTCCACTTGAAAATTTAGGTCGACATATTCAAATTCCCACATTTTTGTGTGTGATAATCAAACTTCAGATATGGCAGCGCAGTAGAATTGCGATGGTTTGCAAACTTTTTGACTGAACCTGCTTCCAGTGATTATTTTGCATCAAAACCATTCCAGAAAAACCATCTGCTCTCACATGCTTATGATAGAACAATCCTCGTGGGGCCGTTTCACTGGCTGGGTATTGGTGGAGTACATTACTCTCTGGCTCGACTTCTTTGCCCAGGAATGTTGCGCTTGTCCCAGCCTCTCCTGACATGAACCTTTGCTCCTGTGGGGAGGAGGGTGTGGGGCCAGGTGGGGCCAGCATAAAGCTTTCCAGACTTTGAGACTTCTCATCAGCCACTTTAGGACTTGTGTAGGGCCCCTCAGCAGCACTCCAGATTTTATCAGGGACTGGCCGTCTGGTCCTTGCTTTTGTGTGGATCTGACAATACTAAGTAAAAGATGATGGGACTGACAGAATTTCGCTTTGCATTCTGTGATTGGTTTGTATCTAAAATGTAAAGCAAGTCAAGCCCACATTAAGTGAAACTAATGAGAATATTCTCAGGAACCACTGGACACTGAGATTGCTAAAAAAGGCCACACCATTCTAACATGAACTAAGTGAACAGCGTCCCATTAACCCAATATCTGAAAAGAAGCACAGCCCTTTGGGGCAGGCTGAAGCAAAACCTCAACTTATTACTATATATAAACACAAGCTATCTAGCCAGGCACACTATATATAACAGGCTGCAGTGTGGATTTATATTTTCTTCTTTATTTCATCAATTAGAGTCAGTTTCTCTCAATTGTTCTTGAGAAATGTCTTGCTGGATAAAGTTATTTAAACAAATAAATAATAATCCCTCCTCTCTCTCCCCCTCCCCTCACCCCCAAATTTTCCTGGGCATGACTTCTCCACATAACTGTAATTTTTTTTACTTCAACTCAGAAATTAGATGCAATAGAAAATGATCACAGTGCTGCAATCCCCAAGCTAAATCAACAGATGCATCATGCAGATAAACTTTAAGGAGCGAAGAAGGTGTCCAAGGTTGCTGTTTCACCCTTGGCTGACTGAAGTTCTTAGGGAAATTGGTCTTAGCAAATCATATTTAGCTTCACTGAGTTGCAAAGCATTACCTATGATGCTGCTTCTTTCCTAAATTCCACTTAGAAGCTGGATGTCCCTTAATGCCTGCTTCATAACCAGCATTGGCTGAAGCAGCTTACCATATTTTCTGACACTCAATATCTGAGGTAAATGTATCCCTGTAAAGAAGTAATAAAGAAGAAGTGGGCACACAGGTATGTATTGTATACACACACATTATCATTTACTTAATTTAAAATGATAAAAAACCCCACTTATTTAAAAACTGAACTAAAATGAATGAAAATCACATTCCTGAAAGAAAAAAAAAAAAAAGAGAACCACTTATTGCTCAATTTAAACTTCTTTCTCTGCGGTAGAAAACAAAATCCCACTCTAGTTTCATGCATTGTTTTGAAACATTGCAGTATTTTCTCTCTCCATCTTCCCTGGTCTTTTTGAACAAGCTGCTCCTTGTCACCCCCAATAGTCAGTGACACCCCATAATTTACTGTTAGGAATGCAGACATGAAGGAAGACGAAGGGATGAAATATGGTGTCAAGTTTTATCTACTCACATTTCACACACTAAAGAGACAAGCCTCCTTTGGCCAGTTGCCATGGAGAATTTTCTTTTGGAAGTAAATAACTCAGAACAGAAAGAACTCAAATTCATACTATCCCAGATGCAGTAAGTCATTAAGTCTCAAAGGATGATATGTGTGTTGTGTGAAGGAATTTTGTAATCTAGATAGCAGTTGCGAAACTACATTTGAATTTAAACTTTGATTTTGAGCCTTTAATTATTGGCTTTGGTTTTTGTATACTCATTAAAGCACATTTATTTGCAAATAATTTCCATTTTTAAACGACAAACATTTAGATGAGACGTTTCAATAACTGCTGAATGGTTGAATTTGGTTTTGTTTTGCTATTTTTTTTCTATGCCAACTGCAACTTGCTTCCAATTTCCTAATTTGCTTTCTAAAGTATGTTTTAAAAGGGAAATACTCCTACCAAAGCCTTAAAAATGATTCTAAAGTGACATCCTAGATACTTTTATAAAAAAAAATGCCATTCACATGACTTTTTGACTTCCCTGGCCTTCCCAGTCTTTTGACCCTCTTTTTTTTTTGTTTGTTTGTTTTTGTTTTCATTGTAAATAGCTTTGAGAATATAGTTGAGTTTGGTTTTTTGTTTTTGTTTGTTTATTTCCAGTTGCATTCATCCAACTTCCAGTCACACTTAGGGCTGGAGTCTGCTTCAAGTGTCCGATAAAGTGCGATTTTCTCCCACGAAAGCCCATGTGATGAAGAAATGTGTTAGTCTTTAAAAGTGCCACCAGACTCCTTGTTTGTTTTCCCCATATCTTGTTCTCTAACAATGAAATTCACTCTTGAACAGTAGATCTGTTAAGTGTTACTTGTCTTGTGTGACACTTGCTCATTGAATATATCTGTCATGCTTTTCTGCATCTCAGGTAAAATGTCATGTGGGAAAAGTGGGAGAGAGTATGTGTGTGAGAGAGGCAATTTTTAGCACTACACTATAGCCTGGTGAAAAGTGCAGCAAACTGAAAGCCAGCTGACCATAATTTCTAGTCCCAGGTCTTTTTCCTGACTGCTGTTAACATTTTTGTGCACTTCACAACTATTATTAGGAAGGCCTTTTATGCCTACCTCAGGGGAAAAAGCAGTGATCCACTCATTTTTCAGGTATGATTACGTGTACAAACTCACTGGAGACAGAGCTGATACCACAGGTTTAAGTCTCAACTAATTTGCCACAATGCTTTCAAAGAGAATGTCAAACTATCTTCATCCTTATGCTGCTCCTGACCATTAGACTACACTGTGTTCCCAGATCCAGGAATAGAATCCTGGTACCCAGCAATCCAGTGTTGTCTCAGAATTAGTTGTCTAGCCAAACATGTGTTGTGTTTCACTCTAAGGCTGGTCCACATAGAGGGTAACAGTCTGCTTAGGTATTTCAATAGCTCAGATGGAAGACGTTTATACTTAATTTTAAGACTGTAGTCTGCTGATGACCCACATGGAGAAACATGAAACCCTTAGTTATTGTGAGGACCCTGGAATAAATGTAGTTGTTGAACAATATTATGTTGCCAAATATTTTGTGTAAAATGAATTTGGATGTCATATTAATGTTGTGTTTAAGGTTTGTATGTTTCTTAATGGGAGCTGACCCTAAGAACGGAGTGGGGCACCTTATTATAGAGTGTTTGAAGGAGATCAAGCCCACCGTATGGAAGATTTTGCCTGTGTGTCACAATAGCCTGACACTCTGCCTGACTAAGTACTGAAAAGATCAGAACTGGATTTAATAAACTTGTCTTTCCAGAAAGGAAACCTCATTTTCAAAGGTGCTGTCAGCTCTTATTGGAAGACTGGCTGCCCAGAGTTCCTCTCACCCATAGGTCACCAGTTTAAATCGAACCCATTTTAGTAGGCATTAAAAGTTGCTCCCATCTAATTGGTGCTTGATGGGTCTTAGCCCTCACATCACAAACTCAGCACCTCACTTTTCAGTAATCGGTTAGCTTAGCAAAGAGGCTAAGAACTGCACAGGTCATGGAAACTGAACTACCCATTGCCTCACGAGGATGTCCCCCTCACAAGGATGGAGGCAAGCTAGTAGGCCAGTGTGTGTGTAGGAAGCTTGCCATATAGATAAATGAAGGACCTCATTTATCAGGGTCATTAAACTGACACCTCTCGCCAGCACTAGAACTACGCAAGTATTTATAAACTGACCTTACATGTTGCAGAGTAAGTGAAGACTGAGTATAGCTCAAACGTTTGATTTTTACATTTTGCATGAGCACACTGAGAGTTCGTGACTAAATACATTCAATGCCTCATGGTAGCAGGCTTTCATGTACTGAGTATTCCCTTGTAGCCCATGGTAACTTTTCAGGCACCCTGCTTCTCCTGTGAGCTTCCTCTTACAGGCCCGTCAAGCACTCCACACAGTCTCTCTTGTGGCTAACAGCACCTATGTCTAGGCTGATTTCATAACAGAAATGTTCAAACAGTCCTCAGAATGCCCAAAATAAAGTCCGTAATCAGAACACAAATGTTTCTATCTACCTAACCATGTTTCTTGTGCCACACCCTGAGCTCTTCCTCCGTCACAATCTGCTCCTTCTAAAGCCACCAATCCCAGCCCTCTTTGTAGGAGCACAGTTTTTGGCCCTGGCATCCTCCTTTTGTCAGCCACGCCCTACTCCCAGGCCCGCCTGGGGTCATTCCAGCTTTGGCAGGTTGCTCCCAAGCTTTACCTGACAGGAGCCTATGGTTCCCAAACCCTCGTGTATCAGGGTCTTCCCTACAGGACCCTTTCTTATTTCCTTCTTTGTTTCTCTACCCTGCTTTTATTTCAGCCAACTGTTGCCGTTTATAGCGAATTACCTGATCCAAGCAAGGTTTGCCTCCTTCATAATTAGGATTTGCTAGCATTAGCCACAGGCCCTCATTGGGAAGCTATCCTGTGACATTACTGTAAATAAACAAATAAATAGGCAAACACTTCGCTTGCTTAAAGATCAGATCTCCATGTATAGTACATGGCTCTTGTAATGATTTCCTACTTTTCTCCTAGCAATAGCAGAAGTGACAGAAAATGAATGGGCAATTGGGAAAGGGATCAGGGCCATTTTAGTGCATTCTGTTACGTGGAGAAGTCATGCCAGTAGGAGTGTTGGTATGGCAAGAAGGATTTAGACCATAAATTGAATTCAAATGTTGGATAAAACTGCAACTACTATTGTTTATTTAGGAAGAATGCTGTTACTTCTCTTCCTCCTAATTCAAGTATTGGGATTTATCAGTAGACAAGAGCAGTCGCAGCTCACTCTGTTTTCTGTTATAGCATTAGTAGAGTTGTTAAAACATATAGCTGATGCTACTTCTTTTAAGAGAGAAGTTCCAATTTTATATTTTGTGGATGGAGGATCTGATCCATTGGGTTCCAACTCCAAACAAACAAACCTGAAAGTTTTAACTTTTTATGGCACACAAGAGAGGGTGTCTTTTCTGTGTAGTCTTCATCCCAATATCATCTTCCGTAAAGTTGACAAGTTGAGACATTTTTCTCTGGATATAACTGATGTTGCCTTAGTATTCGACAAGAACATGCTTGTAAAACATGAATCAGTTTACAGGATCAAGAACCATAGAGCCTTTTGTCCAAAATTTGGGCTAATGTTACACTTATGCCTCTAATCTTTTATGCAGCTTTTTATCCTTAGCTTAACTTTAGGTTTTAATGCATGAATGTATAAACCACATATTTCAGCATGATTAAAAGGAGCATTAAATCAAAACTTTGAAGTTAGCAGTTCTACATCCTGGAGTTATTTTGTATGCACAATTAAACATAGCTGAGTGAGAGCCTCACATTAATTTTCCTGGTTTATGAGGCAACATCTCTGTTTTCTGATGCCCAATTTAGACTTGCTTGAAAATATTGAGTAACTTCCTTTCGTAGGCTCAGAATCTTTGGTAAGCTATTATTTTTCAATGGTTTAGATTAGGAACAGATGGTCTATGTGGGCTCATGCAGTTTGTCGTTTATGGGGGACACGTTTTGAAACAAAGTAGAGCTACAGACAGTGTATGTTAGGTGCTGAGCTGTGCAGATAATCAGACCTGTTTTAGAATACTTCTGTGTATCCATTCGGTACTGAGGCATTTTTGGAAATCTTGTATAAAATTCTCTTACAAAAGATACTCTACAGTTCTGTACGGCAGAATTTCTGCCTATTATAGAACATGTAAGGGCCTGATTTTATTTATAGTTTCTTCAGCGTAAATCTGGAATGACTCTATGGAAGATAATGAAGTTACACTGGTGTATGTCAGAGGAGAACTGGACCTGAATTTAAAAATATGGTGTTGGAGATTTCTTGGGCACTTTTGAACTGCCCTCTTATTTTGCCGTTTCAATCTGAAAAGTCTTTATTTTGATTTACAGAAGTCATGGAGAAGGGGACAAAGAAAATAAAGCAGTACATTCTCTGTGTGCTTTTTAGATGTTCAATGTACATTAGGGAAGGACCATGACAGGTCTATTCCTATTCTATCAGGCAACAGGTGAATCTTGAGCAGGTATCAGATGTGCAGAACCGTAAGAGAAAAGAGGTTGTTGACTGAAAGGTGCAGTTGTTTGGAGTATGAAGTGAATCTAATGCTCCTGAAAATAAAAGATTAGTATGAATTGATATATGATAAATGCCTTTTCGTTTGTGTGGCATGTGAACTGTTAACATATTTTTGCTTGAAAGTTACATGTAGGTATTTCTTTGTACACCTTTTAAAAGTTCCACTGATTTACAAGATGCTATTGAATTTGTTTACTTCCTCAAATGCCTGGTTGATTGAAAGCATGGAAAATATAAAATAGCTGCATTATTATATAAAAATGGCCATATTGGGTCAGACAGGTGGTTCATCTGACCCTCTCCTTTGACAGTGATGTTACCAGCTACTTCAAAGTGTATGAACAGAACAGGACAATTACCAAGTTATCTATCCCCTATCATCCAGTTTTAGCTTTTGGCAATCAAAGGCTTAGGAACATACAGAGCATAGGGCGTGTTCCTGACCATCTTAGCTAATAACCGATGAGGGGCTTATCCTCCAAGAAATTGTCTATGTCTTTTTTGAACGCAGTTATACTTTTGACTTTCACTGCAACCCTGGCAACAAGTTACATAGGTTGACTCTGCTGTGTGGGAAGAAGTACTTCTTTATGTTTATTTTAACCTGCTACCTGATAATTTCATTGGGTGAGCAGTGGTTCCCGTGTAAAGCAAAGGGGTAAATAACATGCCGTTATTCTATTTCTCCCCATTATTCGTGATTTTGTAGACCTCTATCTATCATATGTCCTCTTGGTCATCTGTTTTTCTAAGGTCACAGTTCACATCTTTTTAATCACTCCTCACATGGAAGCCCCAACATTTTTTGTTGGTCTTTGCTATACTTTCTCCAATTCTAATATTTTATTAGATTTTTTTTTAAGTGCGGCTTCACATTGAGTAGATGTTTTCAGAAAACAGTTCACAATGACTCCAAGGTCTCTTTTTTGAGTGGTAACAGCTAATTTAGACCCCATAATTTTAAAGAATAGTTGGGATTGTTTTCCGGTGTGAATTTCTTTGCATTTAGCAACATTGAATTTTATTTGCCATTTTCTTGCCCATTCATCCAATTTTGTGAGATCCTTTGTAACACTTTGCAGTCAGCTTTGGACTTAACTATCTGGAGCATTTTGTACCATCTGCAAATTTTGTCACCTTACCATTTACCTCTTTTTCCAAATCATCTTGAAATACATTAAAGAGCAGTGAGTCCCAGTACAGATCTTGGGAGAACTTGCAATTTACTTCTCTCTATACTGAAAATTAACCATTTATTCCTACCTTCCTCCCATCTTTTCCCCATGATCTTATCCCATTCCTAGTTATTTTACTTAAGAGATTTTGATATGGAATCTTGTCAACAGTTTTCTGAAAGTCCAAGTATGCTATATCGACTGCTTCCCCCTTTTCCACATGCTTGTTGGCAGCCTCAACCAATTTGCATTCTACTGAAGTTAGGCTTGCAGACCTGTAATTGCCAAGATCACTTGGGATCCTTTAAAAAAAATTCTATGGCAACTACTCTGATAATGGTCTTATGATAATAATTAATAATAGAAAATAATTAAACATGAACTATAACAATAACATTTGAAAATTGGATAATCAGATAGGATTGCCTTGACAAGTAGTTGTAAATAGTTGTACATTTTTATACCCCTTTAAAAATAGATATTTTTGCAAAATCAAAAGAGCATACTATTCATCTTTCATGCTAGAGTCCTTACAATGAGGAAAAGTACTGGAAAGTTACTACACCCAGTTTTTACACTAGAGAAGCAAATGAGTCCCCAGAGACTTAATTTTGGGAGGACTTGCATGGGCTTTGGCAACACAGAGGCTGGTGTGTTATGCAGAGAATTGGGTGTTTCTAACTGTGTTTCCTTGACAAATGTTCTTCATCCTGGATCTGAACAGCTGTGCCTCCTCATGGAATTTTACCTCCCTCTCTTTCACGCTGTATGTCAGAGAAAGAAAAGAGAAAGAAGGAAGAAGAGAGAATCCAGTTATCCAGTTTTCATTATAGCTTTTGTATTTTACAATTTTGATGTCAGTGGGAGCGTTGCCTGTAGGGGGACTAGCCCTACCATATCTGTTTATTTCATTTCTTCTTCATAGAAGGTAAAATTCAATAAGCTTGTATTTTCCTTTTATTACTATAACAGTGACACTTGGCATTCCATGCAGCATATCAAAATATGGAAAATGATGATAATTATGGAGAACTGAGCTTTTTTTCTTAAATATTTTTGATGTTAGACGGCCAAATTCTGTGCTGAGTTACACCCCTGTAAACGGAATTGTGACTGAGGGCAGAATTTGCTTCAGAGATTTGGAAGTCTGAACAGTGAGTTCCATGTTAATAGAGGGGGAAGGGCAACATGGAAGGAGAACGAAGGAATTAGAAGATCCCACAACTGAGTGTACCCAAAGGATCTTTTTACTGAGCCACCCTGCTTCTCAATGAAACTGCAATACTTTTCCACTGTGGACTTGTCTGCATTTGAAACGCTATAGCTGAAGTGCTTCTGTGTAGACCAGGGGTGCGAACCTCTTCCATCCAGCCTGTGACTGCACTCCCCGGAACCACACACTCTCCCTAACAGAAAGAAAGTGAGAGAGAGAGAGAGGTCTCGGTCTTGCAGCATTGCGGACCACTGGGTATGCGAGACTTCACTCCATGAGACCACACTTTCTCCCTGTAACAGAGAGTGTGTGTGTACTTGCAGAGCGCAGTTTCACATACCCAGCACTCCACAATGCCATAAGAATGCCATAGTATTTCGATTTATGGTATGTATGGCCCACTTAAGGTACATTTAAGTCAAATCTGTCCCGCCATAGCAAATAAGTTTGACACTTTGGTGTAGACACTAGCTACATTGACAGGAGAGGTTCTGTCATTGACCTAGGTAAGGAACCTCACCTAAAAGCAGCAGCTAGGTTAAGAAAGAATTCTTCCATCAACCTAGCATCGTCTATGCTGGAGGCTGGGTTGGCTTAACTGAGGGGTGTGGATTTTTCACACCCTTGAGCGATGCAGCCTAACATTTAGTGCAGACCTCACCTGAGTATTCCCAAAAGTCTGATGGTAAATTGAGCAACATTCAGGAACATACCTCTGCATGCCAAAAGTATTGTGAAATATACAAGAGACAAGGCCATCCAGGCAGGATCACTAGTGGACTGTCATAAATGAGCTTGTGGGTAATAAAAGCAGGATTCTAGCTCTTACTGTGACTGAATTTTGTTTTTCCATGGCTATCTGAGTTTGTTCTAGGTAAGAGACATTTAAGGGCAATGCATTTAGTATAACTTTAAAAAAAACGTTCCCCCATTATATTTTTGATTCAAGCAGGAGAGAGATTTATCAAATACCGGAATGAAATGATAAGAATTCTGGTTGTAAAGCAGGCCAGGTTTTGATCCAAAAATCACAATGCCAAACCCCGAAGGCAAACACAATAGTTTTGCTGAAATAATAACAACCATCCTTCCTAACATTCTTTCACATATCGGCTCACTTAAATTTTAAAATTATTCCTTCGTTTCATTACAGGAACTCACATAGTTTCCCTCAGTTACCATTTGAAAAACTTCTACAAAGTTTTGATGAGCTTTATGGACTTCAGAATGAGCTTTCCCTCTCCTCCCCTTACTTACTTTCTAATCCAATTTAGTCAGATAGTTACTTCAAATCCCTCAGAGGCCTGCGGTTTGTTCATTCTCCCACAGTGCTGAGATTTCCCTCCAGCCCAGCTGGCAGGAGTTTATAGAAATAACAATATCTCAGAGGGAAGGAGCTAAAGATTGAATGGGGTCTTTTGTCCAGGTCTCTATGAAGCCAGATTAATTATGCATTGCAGAACACAGTTTAAAGCTCTGAATTAGGTCCTCATTGCAATGAAAGGAGAGTACTGGCTTGAAACTGAAAGAATTCCCATTTCCATGAGAGGGGCAGACTTATAATGACTGAAAGCTGGAAGAATTTTTGAAAATTGCAATTAAACAGTATTTTGTATTTACCACTCAGTAGCAGTTGTCTTTAGCATTTACAAAAGTGATTCTTTGACATTTTTTCACATGATCGCTCCATAGGTGGCTGGACTTTGAGGATTTTCAAGTCTTTTCTGTGTTACTAGGCTACTTTTGAAAGTACTTGTGCTTTGATGAATGAGAAAGTGTGTGTGGGGGGAGGGGAAGGGCAGTACGTACCTGAATAGATGTCTTTAAAGCTTCACCCATACAATTAGGGATCAGTCTGATGATACTAATGGTACAGGAGAAAAGCAAATGGTTTCCTCCTTTACTGATGGGGCTTTTCTAAAACTGTCAGTCCCAGTGTTATATGTGATAACATTTTTCTTCGTTTCTTAATGCACTTTAATTTCAGCTCACGGAAAGTAGATAATGAATCCGTAATGTTATACAGCTTCCAAATAAAAAGCTGTTCCAAGGCACTTCTATTCATGCAGGCATTTTCTGTCAGGGAAGGGGTAGTGTATGGAGAGGGGAGAAGAGTGAAGAAGAGGGGGAGTAGAAGAATTTCTACTTTAGAAATTCTTGTCAGTCTCAGATATGGAGAAGGTGGAATGTGATCAAAATGAGCTTATCATATTCCTTCCTATCATTAGCATCTTGCAGTGCTGTGGGTAAATAATGATGTATAAAAATCACTAATATGTTGTACTTTGTTGTTTAATTAACTTTTAAAAAAATATAGACTACACATTTTAGGAAATGAGTTAATGCATTTCTGGAGGGATACAAACCCTTTTGGGTTGTTCCCACAACATGTCTGAGGTAGGAGAAAATATTTATACAACCACTTTTGGAATCTCTGTGATACCAACACATCTTACCCAGTGTAATAGTTACTTGATATGAACATTTTGCAGGAAGAGCATTCTTTGCATAGTAGATATACATATTAAATCATAACGCTCTATTGGTGGCAGACATAAGCATAATCTATTACTAGCAATCTGTACCACTGTCTGTTATACTGTGGGGGAAAAAATCATTATTTTTAACTTAGTAACCTGGGCACAACTGGAATAACTCTTGTAACAGATCTGAAGGCTAAAAGTAATCAGCCTCTTTCTTTTCTTGGAAGGCCAGGAAATAGTGACCCTTGATCTGGCTTCCACCTCAAGGTGGAAGCCATCACAAAAACCCACGAATCAGAGCATTAATTCACTTAGTTTGTGAGCACTATAGGGCATAAATTCTGATGGAGATTATCTCCCCCAGCTTGGCCTCTGTGCGTTTCAGGAGATGCAAAGTGGTAGAATTTGGCACTAATTAGAGAGCTGAGAATTTGTCTGGTGAAGGGGAACTTTCTAGCCAGGTCCTTTGCCAACTGTCCTGTTTTCCTGTCTTGTTTCCCCTAGGCTCATGTTTAACTCCTGTGAAGAGCTGGCTAAGACAGTTTGGATAAAATAAGAACCTACCAAATCTTTGTTCAAATATGTGACTCAATGAACCAGACCTATTTTGAGTTTTTTAAAAGTGTGAATTAACTTCCCCTCCTTTTATTTGTATGCATTTGTACCATGGCAGGACAGTAGTAATACCTACTGCCTATGAATGAATATGTCCAAGGTCATATAGAGAGTCAGTGTCAGAGCTGGAATTAAAACTAAGGTCTTCTGGTTCCAAGTACTGTTTCACCTTTTTACCTGCCAGTATGCACTATGTGCATACACAAGTCATTCTTTTGGAAACATATGTAATAGCTAGCCACATGTATGTTGGTAATGTGTGTGTTCTTTATAACAGAATAATAGAAGGTTAGGGTTGGAAGGTACTCAGGAGGTCATCTAATCTGCTCAAAGCAGAACCAACCCCAGCTATATCATTCCAGCCAGGGCTTTGTCAAGCCGGGCCTTAAAAATCTCTAAGAATGGAAATTCCACTACCTTTCTAAGTAACCCATTTCAGTGCTTCACCACCCTCCTGGTGAAAAAGTTTTTCCTAATGCCCAATTTAGATGTTTTCCACTACAGCTTAAGACCACTGCTCCTAGTTCTGTCATCTACTACCACTTGAGGACAGCCCACCTCCATCCTCCCTAGAAGTCCTCTTCAGGTAAAGGCCACTATCGAATCTCCCTCACTATTCTCTTCTGCAAACTGCCCAGTTCCTTCAACCTCTTCTCCTAAGTCATGCGCTCAAGACCCCTAATCATATTTGTTGCCCTCCGATGGACTCTCTCCAATTTGTCCACATCCTTTCTGTAGTGGGGCCCTGAATCGGGACACAATACTTCAGATGTGGCCTCACCAGCTGAATAGAGAAGAAAAATCACTTCTCTTGATTTGCTGGCAGTGCTCCTACTGATGGAGCCCAGTATGCTGTTAGCCTTCTTGGCAATAAGGGCACACTGTTCACTCACATCCAGCTTCTTGTGCATTGTAACCCACAGTTTGTTTCCTGCAGAACTGCTGCCTGGTCAGCGGGTCCCCAGTCTGTAGCGGTGCATGGGATTTCTCCATCCTAAATGTAGGACTCTGCACTAGTCCTTGTTGAATTTTATCAGATTTTTTTTGACCAAATCCTCCAAATGTCTAGATCATTCTGTTTCCTATCCCTTCCATCCACAGCATCTACCACCCCCCCAGCTTAGTGTCATATGCAAACTTGCTGAGGGTGCAATCCACCCCATCCTCCAGATCATTAATAAAGATGTTGAACAAAACCAGCCCCAGGACTAGCTTCTGGAAAACTCCACTTGATATTGGCTGCCAACTAGACACTGAGCCGTTGATTACCACCATTCAGCCTGATGATCTAGCCAGCTTTGTGTCCACCTTATGGTCCATTCATCCAACCCATAGTTCTTTAACTTGCTGGCAAGAATATTCAGAGGTCCCATCTGGGGCTGCCTCCGTTGCCTGGCTCCCCACACCCCACGCCAGCCTAGAGCCCTGGTGTAGGCAGGCCAGCACTTGGGGGGTGGGGATAGCTGGAGCCAGAGGCCAGCTGTGGCCTTGCTGGTTGGTGCCTGGGGGTGGCAGGGCTGACTGGCGTGCACGGTGTGGCTTCTGGTGCAGCGAGAAGGCTGCACTGGAGGCCATATTGCATGCTCCAGTTGGCCCCACCATCCCGGGGCACTGACCAGACAGGCTTGGGCTGGCCTGCCACACCCCAGGGGGTGGACCAGCCGCCCCAAGGGCGGGGCGGGAGTGCAGAGCCCAGCCTCTGAGCTTGCCTGCCCCACCCCTGGGGGTGGTCTGGCAGCCCAGGGGTGGGGCAGGAGTGTGGAGCCCAGTCTCTGGGCTGGCCTGCCCCCACTCCCCACCAATGCTGGCAGGGCAGAGGGCACCCACATCGTCATGAGCCCTGGGCACAGGCTCAGTTAGCCTGTGTAGTAATCCACCCCTGAGAATACTATAGGAGACTTTATTGAAGGCTTTGCTAAAGTTAAGATATATCACATCCACTGCTTTCCCCATATTCATAGAGCCAGTTATCTCATCATAGAAGGTAATCAGGTAGGTCATGTATGATTTGCCCTTGGTGAATCAATGCTGACTGTTCCTGATCACTTTCCTCTTTTCCAAGTGCCTCAAAATGGATTCCTTGAGGACTTCCATGATTCCATGATTTTTTTGGGACTGAGGTGAGGCTAACTGGTCTGTAGTTCCCTGGCTCCTCCTTTTTTGAACACAGGCACTATATATGTCTTTTCCCAACTGTCTGGGACCTCCCGCAATCACTGCAAGTTTACAAAGATAATGGCCAATGGATATGCAATGGCATTGGTCAAATCCCTCAGCACTGTTGGAAGCATTGCATCTGGTCCCATGGACTTGTGCATGTCCAGCATTTCTTAAATAGCCTGTTTTTCAGCAGTGAGGGCTGCTTACTTCCTCCTTATTCTGTGCTTCCTGGTGCAGTAGACTGGGAACAGACCTTGTCTGTGAAGACAGGCGAAAAATGCATTGAGTATTTCAGCTTTTTTTGCATCATCTGTCACTAAGTTGCCTTCCCCATTCAGTAAAGGGGGCCCACACATTCTCTGAACTTCTTGTTGCTAACATACCTGTAGATAACTCTATCCTTCTTGTCCCTTGCTAGCTCTAACTACAATTGAGCCTTGGCCTTCCTGATTTCACTCCTGCATGATCAAGCTGTATTTTATAACTGAATATTAATATTTTTCAGTATAAAACTGAGGCCCATCACCTTGTAAACCAATACTGAGAAATAGAAGACAGTCATCAGCCTTTTGAAAAGTGACTAGTAGTTATGGGCGTCTCAATTTTTGTATGCTCAACCTGATGAACCTTAAAAGGACCAGAGTTTTTGGAAGTGCTGAGAACTTGCCCCCCAAAGATCAGACCAAAAATCTTTAGCCATTTTTGACAATTTTGGGCAGTATGTTAGAATACCCTCCTGTGAAAATACTCTTTCACATTAGGTTCCCCTCAGCATTCAATAAAAACAAGATTTTTTTCCCCAGTGATGACAAGAAAAGAAAAGTTAGGGTGTGCGGCAAAGATAGTATTTTGAGGGTCTGATATACTATTGGCAGCATGAGGTAAATTTTGTGTAACATCATTTCTAATTGTCAGTAATAATAACTCAAAGGAGAGGAAAATAGTGTGTTAGATCTGCCTTACAAAGTAAGAGACCTACAAAGTACTGTTTCATTGCAATTTTTAAAAAATTCAGTGGTGTGCATGTCTCTCTCTCTGTGTGAGGGACATAAAAGGGGAGAGTTATCTACCAAAACTAAAATTTAAAACAATTCCTGAAGCCTCAAATTAGATTCCTGAATCCACATGTAATCTCCTACCTGAGCTATTAAAAATGCTGAGCACCCTGTTATTCTCAGTGGGAGCTACTGGGTGCTCAGCACTTCTCAAAATCAAGCAGATCCCTGCATGTGGAGTTAGAAGCCTAACGGATGGCTGCTATTTTCATTAATCTTGGCCCAAAGAACCAATCTGTTCTATTTCTTTGCCCTTTAGTTGGAATATTCTATTTGATGTCAACACCCCCTTGGAACTGAAACATTTTTGCATTGCAAACTCTCTTTCCTGCCTTACTTAACTGGATGGAAGCTAATGTCGAATTTAATTTCAGTGTAAGCACCACCTACACGTGACTTTAAGGAGTCAGATGTTACAGCTGGAAATTCTGAGATCAGTTTTGTCACTGCTGTGCTCCTCTTTGCACAAAAACTGCACACACAGCTCTCTTTAGGTTGCCAGCAAGCAGAGGGAGGGTAAGAAGGCGGGGGAAAGTGGTGGTTTTTTTTTAAAGAAAGAAGGCCAATTACTTTGGAAACTAAAGCCACATGGAAATTAGAAGAATTATTTTCTTCTTCTCCAAGATTAGAGAATTCTGCAAGCAAGCATTAATACTATTAACTGCAAGAAGAAGTAAAGATGGTCTGGAGGAAACGTATCTTTTTAATGGGCAAAGTAGCTAATGTGAAACTTTCTGTTGTGCCAACAAGTATATTATAAACAGAGGGTTTTAGACTGAGCAAGTCAGTTATTCAATTGCAATTTTTCTACAATAGATGTTAAATGAAATGACTGCAGTGGCGACCAAAAATACAACTGTAATTTCTACATCATCTCAAGTACTATTACTAATGGTATCATCTCAATTATTATTATTAATGGTTTGCTCAGCTAGGATACAGGAGAAAAGTGAATATTCAGCTAGTTCTTACATGGGTCTTGAGACGTAACAATTGCAAACAAATATAAAACTGAATTCAAGGTGGAAAAAAGACACATTCTCATGTGGAAAAACTTTCTTCTTTCTGCCTGGCCAAAGAAACTATGTGAGATGCCCGATAATGCAACTTCACTTTAGGGGCTCTTGTGCTAACTCTACATCCTGTATAGAATTCAGAAACTTTTATGCACCTTCTTATTTGGTAACTAGGTTTTCAGAAACAGAACAAATAAGTTTTCCGTGACATCCTTCATCTTTCAGAGTGGTGTCACTTCATTTCGCCTCTCCCTTTGTGTCTGTCCAGTTTTAGGCCATCCAGCATCTAGTTGGCTCTAAGGGAGGACAGAATCTTAGACGTCAGTTACAGAAGAGGCCTGATAGATCATCCAGTCTCTTAATCTGCCAATACTGGATTGTTCTCTAGGGAACATTTTATCATGTTTTGTCTAGTCTAGTTTCAAGATTTCTGTGAACTGGGAATTCCTTCACATTCCTTGGAAGGCTATTCCATACCCTAATACATCTGTTGGGAAGATTTTCCTAATAGCATCAATTTTCCATATATATTATCCTAATTATTCCTCTCCATACTGCAAATATTACAAAACTGTTATCTTATCCCTCCTTTGACTGCTCTCAGCCAAAACTGTAAATATATATATATTCTATACATTCTTTTCTCCTAAATTGTTTCCACCAGTTCCTGAACTTCTTCAGTTTTTTCTATTATTCTGGTAATGTGGTGCTCATAAATGAATTCAACATTTTGTGTGAGGTCATACTAGAAATGTATAATAGTGGACCTTCCTTCTTAACATCTTATGTCAAGATGCTGGTAGGACTCAACAACTGAAAATTGGATTGCCCTTCATTGCAGCCACGTCTCATTGCAAATACTTGTCTGATTTGCTACTACTGCTCCTAGGTCTCCTTCTGCATTACTGCTCTCCAAGTTTTTTCTGCTCATTGACGATATGCATTGGATTGTTTTACCAATCCAGGTGGATGATACTGTATTTTTCCAAGATGATTCTCAATCTGTTGTGCTTTTATCTATCTTTTTTAATCCTTCTGGTTGCAACTCTTCATTTAACAACGTCTGAGAAATTCATTAATGTAGTTTTCATTCCTTCTTCCAGATCGTTTATGAGAATATTAAATAAGGCTAGATCTAAAATTGATTCCTGTGACACAAGCCCATCCTTTTAGCTAATTTTTAATCCAGATGTCTGGAAAAGAAGTTCAAATAATTCCTTCCAGTCTACATAACCTTGCATTTGCCAACACTGAGAGCCTCCATGGATAACCATTCTGCAATGAACAGGGCTGAACAGTGTGTTACTTCTTAACTTAAACTCCTACTTGAATGCACTTTACAATCTGAGCCATGTCAGCAGTTGTCTTCTTTTTCATCCCGAAGATGAAATGATAACATGCTGAAAATATAGTCTAAATAAGATCTGCACCACGCTTTCCAATTGCCTGCAATGTTGTGCTTGTCATTCAGTGGCTTTACAGTCGATGAATACTCATGGTGTACTTCAGAACAAACATGGGTGAGGAGTAGCCAGCAACTTGCGAGAGAGAGGCTGTAACTCCCATACAAAAGCAGCCCTTGGACATTGCTCTGTGGCCTTGTCTACAGTAGCCTTTTCCTCCCCCAAATTTCCCACTGTTACCAGTTCAGCTTTACTGATGGTAGCAACAGCAGGCATGCTAATGGAGAGAGAACTCCAGTAGTGTGTTGGTGTTTTATAGCTGTATTGTCTACTTTTTGAAGCAAGTCTAAACAATATTTATGGTAAAAATGGTGGCGGCCTGGGGTATCTGGTCTAACATAACCACTGATGCTAGCAGTGATGGGAAATATGGGGGAAAGACATGTGTGTACAAAACCTGAAACAGCTGTTTTATTTCTGCCAGGCCTAATCCCGTTTTCTGAGAGCCCATGTCCTCCCTACTGATGATTAAAATAGTTTGAATGTTAATGGGAGCAATTTTAGCTGCTGGTTAGATGGGTGTTTCAAGACCTTTCATCAGGCAATGCTTATACTTCTCCAGCAGTGATCACAAGATAATTAGATGATCTAAGAAGGCAATAAACTCTGTGAGACTGACACCTGCTGTACATTTCCTCATCTTGCATTGAAATTTCCAGGGTGTTTGTCAACTTCTGGGTCAGTTCAATAAGGGTGTACCTTTATTTCATCTGGATTCATTTTCATTTGTTTTCTGACTAGGTAAGTGTCTCAGATGCCACAATGGTAGAATCACTTGTAGGCAGGGGAGCGGGTGGAAGGACATGGAACAAACCCACAAAAGGGCATAAAGGTCCCTGTTGTTGAAAATAAAAAATGTTCTTTTTCTTACTGCTAATCATAATCTTTTAATATGAAGTTTCACAATATGAATGCAACCTGACAAATAAGAAAAAAAGTTGCCCCAAAGAAATATTTATTCATGGTAGATTTGATTGATTAGGTGTGCGCCTGTCAAAGTATGGATGGACTGCTTTGTCCATTTATTTTTTATTTGACATCTTATATATGAGCTTCTCCAGTATTACACTTCAGTGAAGGAAAAAATGATCTTCCAAATAAACATGATAAACAGGATAACTAATGGATTCTCAGCTATCATTATTTCAGACGGTGTTTTGTAATTAATATTATTCCTGATGCAAAAGTCCATGGCTCTCTTATGCTATTTCTCACTAGTAGATGGAGATCAGGTGTGATGTATACCAAAGGATCTGATGCAAAGTCAAGATTCCTATGCTCATGTATTCAAAGGTATTTAAGCACCTAATGCACACTGAAATTAGGACCTTATGGATTTCACTGGATTTTGGATTAGGCCCAAAAGCAGCAACAACATGCAGCACATAGAAAAATTTGGACCCCCCCCCCCCTTTTTTTTCTGGCCCTACTATACAAGAATTTCACTTTTAAGAATAATGTTCAGAGTATAGTAATGCTATAATATAAAGCACAGTTTTGATAATAGAATTAAAAATGGCCTCTGAAACTCTTTCTACACACACACACACACACACACACACACACACACACACACACACACACACAATATAATTAGGTTAATCTCCTGAACAAAACCCTGTACTTTCATATATGCTACAAACCATGACAATTCATACAGAATGAATGTGGTTGATTTGGGCAATGAATACTGGAGCTATGTGAAATACTTGTGAATGTTTACTCTGATGCAGTTCAAATTTGCAGAAAATACTATGAAATTGTAGAAAGTTTTACTACATGTTTCTTCCTTCTCCTCAAAACCTAAACCTAAAATTTCACATGGAAAAAGTGATTTTGAATTTTTCACATCTTAATGAAAATCATAGACTCATAGGCTGCATCTACACTGGTAAATTAAGTCAACTTAAGCTTGCTTAAGTCGACTTAATTTACCCTGCGTCTACATTACAGTTTTCTTAAGTCAACTTAAGCAGCTTGCTTAAGTCGACTTAAGGAAAATAAAGTCGACTTAATTAAAATGAAGTCGACTTTATTAAATCTCCTTTCCACTAGACCTAAGATTTAAGTCGATTCCCTAGAGTCAACTTAAGCCAGTGTAGCCATGGGGTAGCCCTAAGTCGACTTAGGGCTACCCCAGGGCTACACCAATGCCCTCCCTGCTGGTGGGGGCACAGGGGGACCCTGGCATGCCCTGCCCACCCTACCCCTATACCCTGCCAGGGTCCCTGTCCCCCTTTGCCCCATTGTACCTATGTACAATGGGGCAAAGGCTGAGCCCCCTGGCATTGGGCAAGGGGTGCCCCCCTGCCCCCGTGGACCTGCCCTAGGTCCCTCTAGCCCCACAAAGTCGACCTAGAGCGTCCAGTGTGGACGCTTTAGGTTGACTTTGTAAGTTCCCCTTTAAGTTGACTTTAATTTTCAGTGTGGACACACTAAATCGACTTAAATACACAAGTGTAGACATAGCCATAGACACGTGGGACTGGAAGGGACTTCAAGAGGTCATCCAAACTGGACACACTATTCCAGATGTGGCCTCACCAATGCCGAATAGAGGGAAATAAGCACATCCCTCGATCTGCTGGCAACACTCCTACTGATGCAGCCCAATATGCCACTGGCCTTTTTGGCAACAAGAGCACACTGTTGACTCATATCCAGCTTCCCGTCCACCATAATCCCCGGTACTTTTCTACAGTGTTACTACTTAACCGATCGGTCCCCAGCCTGTAGCAGTACATGGGATTTTTCTGTCCTAAGTGCAGGACTTTGCACTTGTCCTTGTTGAACCTCATGAGATTTCTTTTGGCCCAATGCTCCAATTTGTCTAGGTCTTCCTGAATCCTGTCCCTGCACTTTAGCGTGTCTACCATTTCCCCCCCCCCCCCCCCAGCTTGGTGTCATCCATGAACTTACTGAGTGCACAATCTAGCCCATCATCCAGATCATTAATGAAGATGTTGAACAGAACCAACCCCTGGGGCACTCCACTTGTTATTGGTTGCCAACTAGACATTGAGCCATTGATTCCTACCCGCTGAGCCTGATGATCTAGCCAGTTTTCTATCCACCTTACAGTCCATTCATCCAACCCATATTTCCTTAACTTGCTGATAAGAATGCTGTGGGAAACTATATCAAAAGCTTTGCTAAAGTTGAGGTATTTCATGTCGACGGCTATTCCCGCGTCCACAAATCCAGTCATCTCATCGTAGAAGGCAATCAGGTTGGTCAGGCATGATTTGCCCTTCATGAATCCATGCTGACTGTTCCTGATCACTCTATTTTCTTCCAAGTGTTTCAGAATGGATTCTTTCAGGACCTGCTCCATGATTTTTCCAGGGATTGAGGTGAGGCTGATTGATCTGTAGTTCCCCGGATCCTCCTTTTTCTCTTTCTTGAAGATAGGTACTATATTTGACCTTTTCCAGTCATCTGGGACCTCCTCCGTTTGCCACGAGCTTTCAAAGATAATGGCCAGCGGGCTCTGCAATCACATCGACCAACTCCCTCAGCACCTTCGGATGCAGTTCAACCGGCCCTATAGACTTGTGCACATCCAACTTCTCTAAGTAGTCCCTAACCTGACCTTCCATCACGGAGGGTCACTCTCCTTCTCTCCATTCTGTGTTACCCAGTGTAGTAGCCTGGGAGCTGACCCTGCCTGTGAAGACTGAAGTAAAAAAAGCATTGAGTACTTCAGCCTTTCCTGCAGTATGACACTGAGCCACTATGACCTCCAGATCCTTTTCTGCAGTACTCCATCCTAGGTAGTCATTTCCCATTTTGTATGCGTGCAACTGATTGCTTCTTCCTAAGTAGACTACTTAGCATTTGTCCTTATTGAAATTACATCCTATTTACTTTAGACCATTTCTCCAGTTTGTCCAGATCATTTTGAATTTTAATTCTATACTCCAAAGCACTGGCAGACCCTTCCAGTTTATTATAATCCACAGACTTTTTATGAAGGTACTCTCTATGCCATTATCCAAATAATTGATGACGATATTTTATAAAACTGGACCTAGAATCAATCCCAGTTGCCCCTCTCCCCCACTCCAATATGCTGTTGCAGCTTAACTGTAAACCACTGATAACTAATTACTCTCTGAGAATGGTTTTCCAATCAATTACACAACCATCTTATAGTACAGGGTTTGGCAACCCCCAGCATGTGTGACATCTGTGCCCATTCTGAGCGGCATGCAGGGCTCCCGACCCTGTGGCAATGCCCAGCATGGCTGCGAGCATGCCACAGCCGCTTCCCCCCCCTTCTGGTCCTGCCCCCCAGCAGGGCTTGGGGCCGCAAGAGCCACACATGTGTGGCAGCTCTTTTCCCTGCTGGCTCCACCCCAGGCACCCGCTAGCCCCACTCTGGCATCTGCCGAGGGTTGAGGGGAGGGGCTGGCACTTGAGCCAGCAAAGGTTGCCAACCCCTGTTGTAGTAGCTCCATCTATGTTGCATTTCCCTAGTTTGTTTATGAGAATTTCATGCAAGATAGTATAAAAATGTTACTAAAATCAAAATTTATCACATCTATCGCTTTCCCCTATCCACAAGGCTTGTTACCCTATCAATATCTGGTTTGACATGATTCATTCTTGAGAAATCCATGCTGACTGTGACTTATCACCCTATTATCATCTAGTTGTTTGCTAATTGATTGCTTGATTATTTGCTCCATTATCTTTTTGAGTGCTGAAGTGAAACTGACTGGTCTGTAATTCCCTGGGTTTTCTTAATTCTCTGTTTAGAATGGCGCTGTATTTGCTTTCTTGCAGTCCTCTGGAATCTCTCCCGTCTTCCATGAGTTTTCAAAGATAATCCCTAATTGCACAGATATCGCCTCACTTAGCTCCTTGAGTATACTAGGTAGGATGTATTTCATCAGGTTCTGCTGACATTAAGAGATCTAACTTGTCATTGTTCTTTTTCTATTTTAGCCCCACATGCCACCTCATTTTCACTGTAGTTCACTATGTTAAACATTCAGTCCTTACTAACCTCATAAATTGAAACATTTATCACTTCCACCATTTCTATATTTTCTGTTATTGTTTTCCACTCTCATTGGGCTTAACCTATCCTTGGTCATCTTCTGGGTTCTAATGTAGTTGTAGACTAATTTCTTGTTACCTTTTCTGTCTCTAGCTAGTTTCATCTCATTTTGTGAAACAAAAATCTGCATTTATTGAAGTGTATGATTGATTTCACAATATATATTTTTATGTTGGTTATGCTTTAAAAACTGGCTAATAACTAAGGCCCCAATCCTGTAATGAACACTATTCAGAAGGAATACTGCTCCGGTGCAGAGCCCCACTGAAGTCAGTAGGACCTCCATGACATTTCAGGACAGACGCCTGAGTCCTGAGTTATATGGTTGTAAATGATTACCTACATGTCAGCATCTTGACCTGTCAGATTTCATTTTTTTCGTCCCCACAGTACCTCTTTAAAAATGTTCTGGATCTGATTATCTTCTCGCTCCAATTTTGCACCAGTGCAACTCCATTGACTTATGATTTAAATAGCGGAAGTGAGATTAGAAGGAGGCCCATACACACTCTTGCATTTATAGTCTGACACTCCAGATAATACAAGGAGCCATGCAAATTTTCAAGCAGTAACTAATATTGTATATTTAATGCAGCTGGACAGAAATTCTCCCGCGTAAGTACTTGGTACTAAGGGAATATTGTTGATTGTTCCTGAATATATATAACATGCACTTAAATTCACCTTTTGCTGCTAATAAAATCTTCAACAAATCATTGCTATGTACAGGTTCATAGGCAGCATAATTTTGAATGGAATATGCAGTGTGAATGAGTTAAGATTTCAATCTTTAATACTTTGAGAAGGGAGAAGAGCCCAATTATCTAAAGCTATATGACAATAAGTAGTTTGTTTTGCTTATGCTGTGATATTCAATGACCTTAAGCCATAAACGTGTCTGAGTTTCCATTCTCTTACTTTCCCAACCAGCTGCTCTCCTTACATGTTTCATTCATAATGCTTTAGCATGAAGCAGCAAGATTGCATATGCCATGGTTTTTATTATTTTTTCCGAGAACTCTGGGTTAGGGATAAATATTCTGAAAACTATATTATTCTGACATTTCAGAAGGAAGTGGGAGGGAGAAATCATGGCAATAGCCATGAATACATTTCTCTCCCTATTTATGTTAATGGGAATTTTGCCATTCATCTGAGTAGGAGAATTATGGTCTAACACCTAGCTTTTATATAGTGGCTCTCATCAGTAGATCTCAAAGCAGTTTACAAAGGATATTGGTATCATTATCCTCATTTTACAAATGGAGAAAGTGAGGCATGAGTAGCAAAGTGATTTGCTCAAGACACAACAGGCAGAGCAGGGAACAGCACCCAATGTCCAAAGACCTAGTCTTCCAGTGAGCCACAGCGCCTCTGTGGCTGTCTGTTGGGATTGCTCATGTTAGTAACCTTAAACGTGCTTAAATGTTTGCAGATCAGGGCCTTAGTGTGTTTTTATTTAATTTTTGTTTTTAAAGGTATTTCTGAGAGTTTATGGTCTCCTGCTTATATCCCAAGACAGGAATTCAGAACACCTGGGTTTTGATGCTGGTTCTGCCGCTGGGATAGGAGAACTATCACCTTGGGTAGGAGAACTAAGATTTCTGTGCCTCAGTTTATCCACCTTTAAAATTAGTACTTCTCTGTTTCTCTGTCAGATATGTTGTGAGAATTAATGAATGTTCGTAAAGTCCTTTAAGTTCCTCTAATGGAAGGTGGTGATTCAAAGTGTTGTTAGTTGTCTGGGCTAAAGCTGACCCTTGCTTAATGATCTCTTATAATAGGAAAAAAAATTTCACCTCATATTATATATTTGTATGTAGTTTTTTCCAGAAGAGTGACGGAAAGAAATGTGACTGTTTTGGGGAGTTAATGGAACTCAAGTTCATGAGAGTTTTGCATAAGTAAGGAATTCAGGGTCTTGCTAAATGTAAATGGTGTCTGATAACTTTCTTCCCTTCATTCAAAGCAACACACAAAGGAAATTAGTAGCAGATGAAAGCCTATTTTTCATTATGCTGGAACCAAAACTATAACTACTTTAAATCAATGAGTTATTTTCCTCCTAATTTCTTTCTAAATCCATAGAGCTATTTATCACTTTTGAAAGAATACTAAAAAACCCCAAACCCTGTATGTCTGTATGACATTTTAGTAGAGTAACCTATACTTTTTCTCTTTTCATTTCTTTTTTGTCCCCCAGTACATATGATGAAACATGATGAGCATCCATTGGGATTTATATAGGGTGCTGTATCTATTGAGTTATTTGAACTTTACTTGGTCAATGTGATATAAACTAAATTTGAGTTGCTCTTTTGAAAGAATAAGGTATTTGTTGGCTAAATATTTGTCAGTGGATCATACACAGATTAAAAAAAAAAGGAGTAAATCGACTTAATTTACTCTGAGTCCACACTGGCATTTCCTTAAGTTGACTTAAGCTGCTGTTTAAGTCGACTTAAGGAAGTTCAAAGTCGACTTTATAAAACCTCCTATAAAGTTGACTTTGAAGCTTAGTCGACTTAGTCAACTTAGGGCACGGGGGAAGGGAGCTTCCTTCTCACCGGGACCACTCAGGTCCTGGCAAGAAGGAAGCCCCGTGGTCCCTTCGGAAGCCCCATGCTTCCTTCTCCCTTCTCCCCGGACCGTGCTCCAGCTTCTGACTGCTGAGCAGCTGGAGTGCGGGTCCCGGGACCTACGCTCCAGCTGCTCAGCAGCCGGCAGCTGGAGCATGGGTCTCCAGCTCTTCCTCCTGGCCGGGACCACTCAGGTCCTGGCTAGAAGGGTTCCCTTCTGCCCGGGACCTGAGAAGTCCCAAGCAGAAGGGAGCCGAGTGGTCTGGGGCAGAAGGGAGCTCCACGCACCCTTCTCCCCCAGACCGCTCAGGGGCTTGCTGACCTGGGGAGACCCAGTCCCATGCAGAGCTGGCTCTCCCTGGACCGAACTAGTCGACTTAGAGAGTCTAATATAGACTCTCTAAGTCGAGTTAGTAAGGCCCACTTTAAGTTGACTTAGGAGTCCTGTGTGGACTCTCTAAGTCGACTTAATAAGGTCGACTTATTTAAGTCGACCTAAATTTCCCAGTGTAGACATAACCATAGGGAATTTGGAAGATCTAACAAATAAATTCTTGAAAAATACTGTGAAATCCTTGAATGAAAGCTGATAAAGCAGAGTGAAGTGTTATACCAGACATATATTGTTAAAGATTAATTTGCATTGCTCTTTACAATGGGGCAAAGGGGGACAGGGACCCTTTACAATGGGGCAAAGAGGGACAGGGACCCTGGCAGGGAGGGCAGTGGGGAAGCCCTGGAGCCCCCTAAGTTGACTTAAAGTCGACTTAGGGCTACTCCATGTCTACACTGGCTAAGTCGACTTTCTAAAGTCGACTTAACCAGCAAAGTCGACTTAAAATGAGGTTTAAGAAAGTTGACTTAATTTTTCCTTAAGTCGACTTAAGCAGCTGCCTAAGTTGACTTAAGGAAAGTGTAGTGTAGACGCAGAGTAAATTAAGTCGACTTAAGCAAGCTTAAGTCGACTTAATTTACAAGTGTAGATGCACCCTGTAAAACTACCTACTAGGGTTAGTTAATATTGATCAAGCTTTCTGATGGGATGTTCAACTGAACTGTTTTTACTGGTGTCATGTTTTCTATTTCATTAGAATTTCTTTAAAGAAAAAGGTTAAAGGCAACAATAAAAGATCGTCAGGAATCAAACCTATCTCATAGTATTTTGACTGGTAGAAAAAGGGGAACAAGGTATTGCAATTAGAATGCTTTTAGGCAAATTGGAATTATTTGTATGTGCAAATATATTGATTAACATTAAGTGCCCAGTTAGATATGTAAATTCATTGAATACAGGTTTAAATAAGTGTCCCGTCCCCCTTATTTTTATGCTTTCATTTAGCTGCCTAATAAATTAGACTCTTGCCTAATTGCCTAATTGATTTTTTTTGTCTTAAGTGTCACCTTTTGAAAATAGCACAGTGTCCTGCAAGTGAAAGTTCATGCTCAACAAGTAGGTCCACAATTTCTTGTGTGCATGAAACACTGGTGCATCTTTCTGAAAATGGACCTCAAATGATTCCACTGGAAATTAGCATGCTTTCGGGAACAGCTCAGTTTGAAAACTAGACCATAAAACTTTCTCTTCTTGATGCTTTTGTTAAAGTAAAGTGCTATTCACTACACACAGCTTTTCTTTTGCTGGTTTTCAGTGTGCATCTAGATTCAGGTACACAGCAAGGAAAGGCAAACATTAAAAACAACCAGCAAAGAGAAATGACCTGTTTTGGAGGAGCACTAGAAGAAAAAGAGGAACACACCTGAATGTGTGCTTTTATTTGTCTCGCAGACAGAACCAATGAAGTGCTTTGGGGCAGAGCTCCCCCCCCCCCCCCCCGGGGGGGCAGAGGTGGTGAGGCAGAGAGAGAGAGAGTACAGTGCTGCTGTTGCATGCTGAGGATTGAGACAGCTGAATTGTGCTGATACAGCCTTTTCATTATCTGAAACAATTGCTTGGGCAAGAACAGCATGAGATTTCATGAGATGTTTTTGAACTCGGATTCCTGATAGGAGGGCATTACATAACTCCGTCTTTGTGAATGCTGGCGACCGGGAATGTACAGAAAGACACAGCCAGAAGTACTGCACTCAGCTGCCCTTTAAAAAAAAAAAAAAAAAAAAAAAAATCCAAGCCAAGCATTAAACAGACAAGCCTATCTTCTCTTGCCCCCAACCCCCCCCAACCCCCACCAGCAGCCTGGTTTTCATCACAGATTAATAAACGAAGCTCTCCATCATTTTAATATGCTTCCCACAGCCTTTTGCTAAGGAATTAATGATGCCCCAATTCAACATTGCCACGGTGCATGAAATGTCTTTGGATGTCTGTTCACTTGAAGAAGTGCTGTGGATGGGGGTGGGAGCCAGGACTTTGCAATGTGTCCCACTCCTAAAACTCTGGACTTTGGTTTTGATTCAGCCATGAAACTGTCAAGGAGCCTTGGCTAGGACTGTTTTTATAAAACTGAAGGAACCAAAGTAAATGTTATATATTTCACTGTCTCCTGAAGTGATTATTTGTGCTATTAGCTGTTAAGGAAATGTGCCTAAGTGCTTAGGAATTCTAATTAAGCAGGCTCAGCTGGAGTGAATAGCTGGAGGATTTCACAACGTCTTTTTGAAATCATATTCAGTCCAAGCAACCAGGGAAATTCTCTAAACTTCAGAGTTTTATCTTGGTGGACACAACTCCTTTTAACTCTTCATTTGTTTTTAAATCAATGGGTTTTGCAGCCTGTATCATTTCACAATCCTCCTTTTGTTTGTTCCTCTTTTGATTTTTTTCTTCCATTTGCTCTTAGAAAAGACACAGTCTCAGTTCAGCAGGCAGAACTCTTTTTGGATTTGTGGAAGTGGAGTTCCTTGGGGCTAACCTACATTGAAGTCAGCTCTGATGGTGTTCTGCATGATTACATCAGGGATGAATTTAGCCCACCGCCTTTAACAAAAGGGGCATACACTGCCCCCATGTATTGTAAATGCGTGCAGTCCCACTGCGTCTTTCTGGATATAATTAAGAGAATTTGACCCATGAGAATGCAATAGTAAAGCAAATATTTAAAATATTCTGCAATTGTACAGTATTGCCTTGGTGGTATGCATACTACACAGAAAACAAGCTAAAACTTATTGTAGCATTTTGTAACTCTTTAACTTTCTGTTTTCATGGCAAACACTTCTGTTTTGCTTTTCACAGGTGCCAGTGTTCCCTGTCTAATCTGCCATCACCATGGTATCTGAGAGCTAACAAAAGTTACTTTAGCAGACCAGCAATTTGAAGGTCTATATTCTCTGACCCTTCCTGGTTTACTCTGCTAGAAGAGCACTTGGGAAGTAGATGAATGCAGTATAAGGACCCATACAGAACACATCACTTTACCTTCTTTTTTTCTTTTCCTCTATCTTCAGGGAAGGAAAACCAACCTATCTTATGCAGTTACTGAGAAAAAATATTGGAAAAGAGGAGGGTTGTATTTCTCACTTTAAACTTACAGCACTCTCTTTTTGGAGTGATGTTTTGTGGAAGGAAGATTCAGAGCTATGGGTCGCTGCCAAGAAAGCCTGATTTCCCCTCCACCCACTCCTGTGAGTCTCTCTCTTGGCAGTGATCACCAATGACCACAGCTGTCAAGCTAGGTCATGGAAAGCTGTCAAGTGAGGTAGTATGTGAGATATGGGGCCCAATCCAGTGTGGGCTCTGAAGAACAGGATCAGAGTCTTAAATTGAAACTGGTATCAGGTAGCAAGCCAGTACACCCCATTGAGCAGCATTAGCCTGGAGTCACTTTGTCGATCGGTTTTCCTCAGAAGATGAACAACCAGATGTGAGAGCACCTGGAACTTCTTTGTGGTCACTGAGATCCTGCAGTATGCTTGCTGCAATAGTTAAGTCAGGAACATAGTGGCTAGCGGTGCAATTGACAGGAAGGACTCCCCGCTAGCAGAAGGTGGTAGAAAACATTTCTGGTCACTCGTGCCCTGTGGGGTCGGTAGGAGTATAAAAGGAGCAAGAAGAACCACAATACTGCTTACCATTTTAATGATCAGAAGGGTGTATTCTAACAGCAGTGTCGTAATAACATTATGTAAACTCTTTCAATCCAACCAAGCCATCGCTTCTATTGAAGCAGCTGATAAATACCACATATTGCAGTCTCAGATTCTGAAAACAATGGGTTAAAGCGTGTTCTAGTTCCCAGGACATAGCTTCTGTCTTTAAGACCTATTTTCTCTCAACTATAGTAGCTTTCCGCAAAACGTCACCTGTTCAGGGCTGTGTGTAGAGATATGTGATGGAGATGGGAAGGCAGTATTCTGTTCTGTGTGGGTCCTTATACCACACTCATCATTGGACTCCTTCCAGTGGTGCATTATCAAGGTCACTTGTTTGTTCGCTCATCTTCTCTCCAGGGGGAGAAGTGCATGTAGTGGAGTGTTTTGTTTTGGACTTTTTTAAACACTATATAACTGTGGCCGTTGTCGCTGGAGAGGGCAATACTAATAATGCTTAATCAGGGCAAAGTGGAAAGAACAGGATGGATCATCCTCCAAACTGGTGGTTTATTCTATAATTAGATTTCACCAAGTCAGTAACCAAACAGCTTCTATAACACCTAATTGGTTACAAAGAAGCCAAAATACAATCATCTTAAAGCAATCCAGCCTTTGGTTCTCACTCAGACAGCCCAGTCTGTAAAGTGAGGGTTATTTAAAACCTTGCTTACCATATACAAAGTTCTACCAATCTCAAGAGATTGGACACATTAGTCAACAGGTCAATAAATATTTCAGATCTTACCCAAATACATGCTTACAGCCAATTGTTTTTAACTAATCTAAGATTTATTTTAAAAAAAGATGAGAGTTACTGAGGTTAAAAGATCATTCTATATACAGATATGAATAAAGTTCTTTGGTCATTTTCATAGCATAGTGAGGCTACTTATTTGTAAAAGTATTTCTAGACTTTTGTAAAAGACTTTCTAGACTTTCCAATAGGCAGTCTGTGCACAGAATCTGTTCAAATTCTTCCATGAGAATTTTCAGGCATAATTGAGTAGATCTGGAGACAGCAATCTTGCAGTTTGACTTTCTATGACAAAGTTTAAGCAGATCTGAGATACTAAGAATCAAACTCTAATGTCCCTTTATAACTGAAGTCAGCTAATAAAGTCCTTGGCATCAAATGATCACAACAGGCATTCCTTGGTAGCTTTGAAGTAAATCTCTCTTTCTTAGGTGTACAGTATTAACTAGTTGCATTCATTCGCATAAGGCAATTAACCATTCAAATATTGTATCGTTTCCTACAGACTTCAAAGAGAAATAAAGACAATGATATCATTACACCACAAATTCTATCTGTGTTAATATCCCTTTTTGATCTCTGAATCAATAGAATATAGTAACGAAATATCATAGACAAGAATGAAAGTTTAGCATCCACAAACAAATTAGATCACATTGTTAAATTACTAGCAAGTTATAGGTACACCAACAAATACAATTAGTATCAACTTCTGACAATCTAACAATACAAATCTACATTTCAAGAACTATAATATATTTTACATGGTTTTGCTAACTATATAACAGAAATAGTTCCATTTACCATTTCCTTACTCTTCCAATCTATTCTTATGTGTTGATTTTAGGTCACATAACCTGTTAGCTGCTTAACCATCACTTGTTCAGAGTCACAATAACATTGATCATATACAGGTTTGTTAGAGAAGGTAAGGTCAAAAAATAATAGAAATGTAGGGCTGAAAGGGATCTTGAGCAATCAGAGGACTTGTGCTGAGGCGGAACCAAGTAAATCTAGTTTATCTCTGTTAGATGTTTGCCCAACATGTTCTTAAAGAACCCCAATGATGGTGTTTCCACAACCTCCCTTGGACTATGTCTACACTTGAAAAGTTGTCAACTTTATAAAGTCGACTTAATAAGGTTGACTTTAAGTCGACTTAAAGTGGACCTTATTAAGTCAACTTAACAGAAGTGGACTTAACTTTTCAAGTGTAGATGTGGCCCTTTTTTGACCTTATTAAATCGACTTGACGTTTTAAGATGACTTAAAAAGGTCCTCCTAGACACTACTCCGCATCTCCACTGGCTTAAGTCAACTTAATAAAGTCAATTTAAGCGCTAGTTTGAATTAAAACCAGGTGTTATTAATTCAAACTAATTTTTCCTTAATTCGACTTAAGGATCAGCTTAAGTCGAATTAAGGAAAGTCCAGTGTAGACGTGGAGTAAATTAAGTCAGTTTAAGCCTCCTTAAATCACCTTAATTTGTAAGTGTAGACACACCCTTGGAAACCTATTCCAGAGTTTAATTACCTTTATAGCTAGAAAGTTTTTCCTAATATCCTGCCCAAATCTCTTTGTTGCAGTTGAAATCCATTACTTCTTGTCCTACTTTCTGTGGACTTGGAGAACAACTGATCTCAGTGCTCTTTAATAACAGCCCTTAACATATTGGAAGACTGTTACCAGGTTCCCTCATCAGTCTTCTTTTCTCAAGACAAAACATGCACATTTTTTAACCTTTCTTCACACATTTGGTTTTTATCATTTTTGTTGCTCTCCTCTGGACTTTCTTTCCAATTTGTCCACATTTTTCCTAAAGTGTGGTACCCAGAATTGAATACAGTACTGTGTAGAGTGGAGCAATTACCTTCTGTGTCTTACATACAAAACTCTGTTAATACATCCTGGAATATTAACCTTTTTTGCAACTACGTCACATTGTTGATTCATGTTCAGTTTGTGATCCATTATAATCCCTAGGTCCTCCTCAGCAATACTACACAATATCCTGTTGGTCTTCATTTTGTAAGAGTGTATTTGATTTTTCCTTACTAAGACTGGGACTTTACATTTGTTTTTGCAGAATTTCATTATGTTGACTTCCAGCTATCCTCCAGCCTGCACTTATTCAGGTACAAAAACAGAGTCCTGTGGCACTTTTAAAGACTAACAGATTTAGTTATCACATTAAAAGTGCCACAGAACTCTGTTGTTTTTCTACAATAGACTAAGACGGCTACCCCTTTGGAATCATTCAGGTACAGTAAATTTTGAGATTGCAACAGAAGCTGTTGTTAGGTATCCCATTGGGACTTCATGGTGGTTTCATTTGTGGAGAAGGCTTTTCATAACTGTCTCATGTTTGGAGCACTCATGAATGAACATGCTTCCTTTCCATGAATAACTGCTGAATTCCCAGTGGGTGCCATAAGATATTTAAATAATGATGTTGCAATGTACAGTATCTCAAGGGTTCAACCCTCAAAGTCCCTTAGCTACCTAAGGACACATTTATAATACAATTTGGTGGCTGTGTTCTCTGGCTACGTTGCAGCTGATAAACTGCATTTCCATCATAAATGCAACTGCCTAAAGTGTAGTATGTTCTATTCGTTAACAGAAAGTACTATATTTAAGAAAAAACCCACAAACCTCCCACATATAGGTGGGGGGAATGCCCCCTTAATTGCCTAACATCCTTCCCCCCTTTTTAATATTTTTTTTAAATCATTCACTTGCCTTCTGGTTTCAAATAAGGTGAACAGTGGGATATGATTGCTGAGAGAGAAGCCCTGCTGTATGTCTATGGTACTTATACAGCTCTCCTTACCATAGTATCTGAGCATCTCATAACCACCAGTATATGCTCATTGCCAATGTATTCCCAATGCTATCATCTGTACCATTTTGTGGGTGAGAACTGACACACACAAAGGGTGCATCTACACTTGTAAATTAAGTCGACTTAAGCTTAGTTTACTCTGCGTCTACACTACACATTCCTTAAGTCGACTTAAGCAGCTGCTTAAGTCGACATAAGGAAAAATTAAGTCGACTTTGTTAAACCTACTTTTAAGTCGACTTTTGGCTTAAGTCAACTTTCTAAAGTCGACTTAAGCCAGTGTAGACTTGGAGTAGCCCCAAGTCGACTCTAAGTCGACTTAGGGCTCTCCAGGACTTCCCCACTGCCCTCCCTGCCAGGGTGGCTGGCACAGGGAGAGCCTAGCATGCCCCCCCACAGCCACCCTGCCCCTATGCCCTGCCAGGGTCCCTGTCCCCCTTTGCCCCATTGTACCCAGGTACAATGGGGCAAAGGCTGAGCCCCCTGGCACTTGGCAAGGGGTGCCCCCCTGCCACCGTGGACCAGTCCCAGGTCCACCTAGCCCCTAGAAGTCAACCTAGGCATCCAGTGTGGATGCTCTAGGTCGACTTTGTGGGGCCCCCCCTAAGTCGACTTAAAATTTAGGTGTGGACATGCTAAATCGACTTAAATTAACAAGTGTAGACATAGCCAAAGGCTAAATGGCTTGCCCAAGGTCACACAGGACAGACAGCAGAGACGTGAACCCATGTCTTCCAAGTTGTACATTAACTTAACAACTGGACAGTCTCTCCTTTCTAGGGCAACCATCATAACTGCATTAGGGTAGACTTGTCCTTTGAAAGTGGGCTGTCAGTATTAATCTCAATAGAGCTTATTCTAGCAACTGGGAGACTTCTGAAAAGCCATTTCTTTTGGGCCCTCTTGGTTAGAAGATCCAAAATTCAATGTACCACCTTTGGCCACTCACCAGCCCCAAACTGCTCTGTTATGTCAGTTGGGTTTTCAGACCATTGGGGACAGAGGGCGAGGGGGAGACCAGCCATGAATGTGATAAGCAGGGAGAGGCATTAACTCTGTGGTGTGTTCGTGTCTCTCCTTCCCCTCCTACCCAAACTTCCTGTGTGGCTCTGCTTGCCTTCTCCTCATGGCTACTTTTATAACCTTCTGCTTAGTCTCCTTATCTCTTTATTATGCTTCACTGCTTTCCACCGCTTGAAATACCAGCCCTATAGACTAACATGACCCCATGGGTTTCCCCACTCAGGCACCCTCCATAATATAACTATTATGTGATCAGAGTACCATAGTTAAGGTTGCTGATTACTTATGGTCCGCTTTTTAGCACCATGCATTGGAATGTCAGTAATCATGAAGGTAAAGGGGCAACAGAGAAAGCAACTAACCTTCACACTCAGAATGGAAATTGCTACTTGATAAAGCTACAGAGAGTTCAGAATCACATACACAGTCATAAATTGCATAGACAGATTCCCCCGATTGTCATACAGCTGCATTAGGGTAAAGATTGGATTAAAAATTATTTCTCATCAAGGTGGTGTCAGACACAGATGTTTTATTCCTTCTGGTATCAATTGGGATCGGATTGAACTGATTTGTAAGGAATCCTGCTGAGTCATGTTGGAAAGGAAAGGAGTGAAAGACCAGCCAAGGAGATCTACGACAGTCACTTTTGTGGTTTACTGGCACACTGACTAGAAGAGAGACAGTTAGCTGAGTTAGGAAGGAAACAGGGCTCATGACTATTGACCTCAGTCTAAACATAATAGAAAATAAATGCTCAGAGGAAAAGAAGCAAGATTCATCTAGAAGGAAGGCTGAAAACATCTGGCTGTTCATTAGGTTGCTTAAGGAGCTGACTCAGGAGATATCTGAGCCATCATCTATCTGAGCCATAAGCTATTATCTTTGAAAAATCATGGAAGATGGGTGAGGTCCCAGAGGACTGGAAAAGAGCAAATATAGTGCCCATCCATAAAAAGAGAAATAAGGACAACCCAGGGAGTTATAGACCAGTCAGTTTGACTTCTGTTCCAGGAAAAATAATGGAACAGATAATTAAGGAACCGATTTGGAAACATCTAGAAGAGAATAAGGTGCTTAGGGCTAGTCAGCATGGATTTGTCAAAAACAAATCATGTCAAACCAACTTGATAGCGTTCTATGATGTGGTAACGAGCCTTGTGGATAGAGGGGAAGCGGTAGATGTGGTATATCTAGACTTTAGTAAGGCATTTGATATGGTCTCACATCACATTCTCACTAATAAACTGGGGAGGTATAAACTAGATGGGTGAAAAACTGGTTGGATAACCGCTCCCAGAGAGTAATCATCAACGGTTCACATTCAGGCTGGAAGGACATAATGAGCAGGGTGCCTCAGGGATCTGTCCTAGGTCCGATTTTGTTCAACATTTTTATCAATGACTTAGATGATGGCCTTGAGAGCAAACTTATAAAATTTACAGATGATACCAAGCTGGGAGGGGTTGCGAGTGCTTTGATGGATAGGATCACAATTCAATATGATTTGGACAAACTGGTGAAATGGTCTGAGATAAATAGAATGAAATTCAATAAAGGTAAGTGCCAAGTACTCCACTTAGGGCTGAACAACCCATTACACACATACAAAATGGGCAATGACTGACTAGGAAGGAGTACCGCAGAAAGGGATCTGGGTGTAATAGTGGACCACAAGCTAATTATGAGTCAGCAGTGTAATACTGTTGCAAAAAAAGCAAATGCCATGTATCAACAGGAGTATTGAGTAAGACACGAGAAGTGATTCTTCCACTCTACTCTGCACTGATTAGGCCTCAACTGGAGTACTGCGTCCAGTTTTGGGCGCCTCATTTAAAAAAAGATGTGGAAAAATTGGAGAAAGTTCAGAGAAGAGCAACAAAAAATGATGAGTGGTCTGGAACATTTGACCTATGAGGGAAGATTGAAAGAGCTGAGTTTGTTTAATTTATCAAAACGGAGACTGAGAGGGGTTATCATAACAGTCTTCAAATACCTAAAAGGTTGTTATGATGAAGAAGGAGAAAAATTGTTCTCCTTAATCACAGATGATAGGACAAGAAGCAATGGGCTTAAATTACAGCAAGGGAGGTTCAGCCTCGCCATTAGGAAAAAATTCCTAACTGTCAGGGTGATTAAACACTGTAATAAGTTGCCTCGGCAGGTTGTGGATTCTCCTACATTGGAGGTTTTTAAGAGCAGGTTAGACAAACACCTGTCAGGGATGGTTTAATGGGGATACTTGGTCCTGCCATGAGTGCAGGGAAATGGACTCGATGACCTGTCATGGTCCCTTCCAGTTTCTTTGAGTCTATGATTATAGTTGCAATGAACAGCTCTGGTTGGTTTGAATTTATTGATTCATTTTCTTCTTGTTGTGCATCTGCCAGCTGTAGAGTTTGCTCTTTTTTATTGTTCTTTCTGAGGAACCAACTGTAAATGTCAGTGTTTTCTGATGAACTCTCTCCACTGTCATTCTTGATCCCATATGATGTAGGTGCTGAATTCTTTTACTTTGACAGCTGGATTGGCCATCCTTTGTCTGACAGTTTGACATCAGCATAGTCACCATGTTTTAGTTGCAGTTCTATAACTGAATGACATCTGTTGTCAAAGAGTTTGTAAGGTCTCTCTGCCTTTTTATCTGATTTATACTTTCTTCAGGTCTAGCAACTTTAGAGGTGTTTATTTTTCCAAAGTTGGAACAGTTAATTCTGAGCTATGTTCCCATCAGGAGTTGTGTTGGACTGTATCCTGTAGCCATTATTATTGTTGAGCTGTAATGCAGAAGACCAAGGAATGAGTCTTCCTCCTGCATGAGTTTTTTGGCTGTCTGTACAACTCTGTCAGCCTCTCCATTCATTTGTGAGTAATGTACTAGTAATGTGATCAAAATCAGAGTGACTTAAATTCTGCTGCAATGTATCGTGGTCCATTTTCCATCATTATTGCTGTGCAATACCAAAGTGAGAAAAGGGTTAATTTGGACTAACTAGTTTGAATTAATCAATGTGGCCATGTTAATTCGAACTAATTTCTTAGTATGAATTAATCGGCCATTGAAATAAATGGGGATCGCTAATTTGAAGTAAGCACGTGCTTGCTTAGTTCAAACTAACATTCCAGTGTGGCCATGCTAGTTCGAACTAACTAATTCAAACTAATTTTAGCAAGTGTAGACATAGCCTCAGTGTTTCCCTCTGGTTCTTGAATTCTCTGGTGAAAACATGCTCTTTCATGAACCTCATTTCTCTGAGGTATACAGTAGGCAGAACCCTATCATAGTCATCCTTGTGATAGTTTTCAGTAAAGTCAAAGAATTTAAATATATGCTCTGCCTATTTCTTCGTAGCATAATTTAAATAAGATACCTGTATATCTCTCGTCACTTTGTGGAGCTTGATAGCAATGAGAAATCCTGTTTCCAGTCTGTCTGTTCTGAAGGTTTGTTCAAAACTGAAGTTTTGTGGTGCATTGAAAGGTGGTGTGTTGGTGAGATCTTGCACCTTTTGTTGCAGTGTTCCTTTCATCTGCAACCATTGTTGCTTTTTTTCTTCGGTCTAAACCAGAAGAGATTTTCTGGCAGGGCCTGTGATTTACTTGGGTGGGCCCAGGCCACTTCCTATTTCCAGACACAGTTAGGTCAGGGAGGGAAGAAAGAAAGAATAAAGTTCCCAATTCTGAAAGGACAGCCTAGTGTTTTTGTCATATGATATGACATCATCTGCTTTTTTCCTCAAATAGAAAACAGAAATATTTATTGAACACATCACCCTTTTCTGCCATTGCTATTGTTAATTCTACCATTTTCATCATCTAATTCACCAATACTATCCTTAGGTATCTTTTTCTAGTAAAATCTCCCCCCCCCCCCCCCGATAGGTTTTACATTTGGACATGAACCTAGTTAGGTTCAACCTCAGTCCTATCTTCTGTAGGAAAATATTCCATAGCGGGGTGCATCAGTGTGTGGGGTTATTTAGTTCAGTATCTGAGTATAGCTTTTGCTTGTAGCATTTGCAGTGCTTGCAGAACTACCTAACAGCAGTGTATCAATGGAATGCAGGGCTCTAAAGCCACCATGAAATCTAGTCAGTTGACACTCATCGACAACACGCATGATTGACTGATGGAGGTCACATTGACAAAGTGGGCCATCATGCAGACCCTATGTATAGAAGTTGGACTGTTCATTGCTTGGCCATTTTGGAACCTGTTCAGCAGTGTCCAAAGGTGATGTGTCCATATGGTTGCTGCTGACAGATTCTGACCTAACAGTTGAGACTACTACAATGGATGCTTTGATGTAAATCGTACTCTGGAGTGACTGAAAATGTGTGGGTACGGTGGGAGACCTGGATTGGCATGCAGCTTTTCCACCAGTCTTGTTGTTGATGCTCTATGATGAATGTGTGGAGGGATTATTAGGTCAGAACTGGTAGCCATGGGGTAGCCACAGGATTGGGGCTGAGGAAGGGGGGGCAGCATGGGGTTGGGATGGGAGGTGGCATGCAGCTGGGAAAGGGTCTGGGGGTGGTGCGGGGCTGGGGGGGGCAGCACGGGGATGGATGGAGGTGGCACAATGGTGGAATGGGACTGGGAAAGGGTGGTGGTGCAGCGGGAGGCCAGGATCAGGGCAGGGTGTGGCCCAGGGAATGGGGAGACTGTGTAGGGGGAATGGTTCAGGGAGCTGATCCAGTTCAGGGTGGGGGGGATTGGGAACCAGTGTGGTTGAGGGGAGAGGAAGCCACAGTGCTCCTCTGCCCTCCTGCCCCACTCTTGAAACTCCACCCCTTCCCGCTATCCTTCTCCTGCCTTTCCAGGCTCCCCTACCATTCCATCTCTGTCCTTTCTACCATCCCTACCATGCCCTGTGCCTGTTTCCCATGCTCTGCCTTGCTAACCCTGCCCTGCTCATGTTCCCCATGCTCCCCCCTCCCTTATCTATCCAAAATTCACTCACTGGCTCCCTGAGTGAGAAAAGAATTGAATTTTGGCCCCTGACCCAAAAAGGTTGGAAATGCCTGCTATAGAGCAATAATACAATGATTTCCATGACTAATTAGTCTTGTTTTGTTTATTAACAGCCTGTAGTGGAACAGTCATAAGCAATGGACTTATTATAGACTACCTAAAAAGCAAGTACCTACAAATATTTTGAATAAATCATAAATATCTGAGTTGATTTTTTAAAATGAAAATGTTAATTGTTCCTTTTCCCCAGTAGGGGAACCTCAGGCTTTTATAATATAACGCTTCTTTTGATGGTTGTCTGTCCCCATCATGTGTTGTTTTCCCCTAGCTGTTCACCTACTTCTCTCTGCCATTGCATCACTCTTCTTACAGCTGGGAGGGCAGAATTTACAATCTTTTCCAAACCTGCTGTTAATTTGCTCTGGTAGGGTTGAAACTTTGTGAGGTGCCACTCGTCTCCAACAAGCAGCTGGAACTCTCAGCAGGGTATGGCGAGCGTTCATTCAGCACTGAGGCATTGCAGGACTGAGCCCTAACCCAGAGATCAAGCTGAACAAGTTCATAAGGCATCAGATTTACAGTGAGCTAGGAAGCAGGAGATCTCCCAAAGTAGTTGTAGGCTGTGTTGCCAGCATGCCACAGGCCAGTAATGTAATTTTTAAATAATTGTATTTCAAATACTTGCAAGAATTCAAAAGAAGGTTCCCTCAAATATGTGAAGTCTGTAGGATCTCTGATGAATCTTACCTTATATGTATTTATATATGCACACAGTATTATGGTGAAATTACACAAGATAGTTTTTCACTCTATTTCTAAAGACTCTCTTGAGTCAGGGGGATTACTCCTCTCTTTGCATCAGTTGATCTGTAAATTCCCTGTATTATTAAGAATTCCAAACAGCTATTTCATATCAAACTGTTTTCTATTAAAGCTCAGTCCGACTGGGAGATAATACTTTGCCACCTTCAAGTGATTATAAATGGTATTCTTTTTCTAGGAGTTTGAATATTTGCTAAAGAAACCTTGAAGGTACAATTCGAATCTGGGATTGAATCCAGATGCACATTTGGAGTTGGCTAAAATGTAAAGTCCCATTTTTTATTGCACATGCCATTCAGGGTACACAACCAAGTGTGAGCAAAGTAAGCAGCCATGATAACAGCAAGTTTTAATTTGGTGCTAAGAGTTTTGATTCTGGACTGAGAAAGAGACTATTTGTCTTGGCAGTCAGCTTGTTAGCCATAAAAGTTTTAAAGACAGCAGCCCATCTTCACCACAGGGCAGGAAATAGGGACATGGATAACTGTGAGCTCCTTCAGAGACCAAAGAATCTAATTATTCTCATGACTATTGTTCTGACATAATCGTAAAAATAAAGTACTTTAGTAATATATCCATTTATTCCCTATGTGGTAAGCACATGCAGTAATAAATAATAAATCCTTAGCAAATAACATCTTTGAAGTACTGTATAACTGCCAGCTAACTTTTTATAAGGAACATATCATTTTCAGTAATATAAGGCACAGTGAAATTAAGTGACTTACTCAAAATCACAGAAGAAGTTTAGTGTCCAAGCCAAGTTTAGGAGTAAGGAGTTCCTGTTTTCTAATCCTATGCTGAGTCCACAGCATCATATGACTGATCATAAAATGATGTCCCAGTGCACTGTACTATACTTGGCACAATCAGCTCATTTTGAGTGGGAGAAGAAAAACACCAGAGTACAGGAAGGGAATATTAATTTTCTAGATTGCTTTAAGAAGGCTAGAAGTCATGGTTGATAGCATAAACAGAAGGTCAAACCAAGAACATTTGGGATTGTAATCTATCTATCCATTCCTCTTTACAGAATGACTAAATCAGACTCTTAAAACTTAAGTTGACAAAATACATTAGAATTTTGACTTTTTAGGTGACTTCACATTATCACATTCTACCACTTCAGCTGTCAGACATGAGCTAGTTTTACAGTATTTCTGATTTATTGGAGCTGGAACCAAGAAGCACCACAAGCTTCAAGAGCAATTCTAATCTTTTTGGGTTTCCAATCCACATCTAAACCAAAGAGGCTTAAACATGTTCAGCTGTAGATAAGCCAGGCTTTTTGTGTACTCCTCCAAAATGGACAGACCTGGTGAATGGATCTGAGGTACAAATCAAAGGGATGAAAGTCACATCTCCACATTAAAAGGCAGTGGAGGCAGGAAAGCCTAGGTTATTCTGAATCCATGTTATTGCTCACACTGGAGCTACTTGGGCTTTTTTTTCTGTCTGTTTTGCCTTTTGTTTGCTCCTCACAAACAACTTCCAGCATGTATGTCTGCGTGCGTTGCAGCCAGCCAGCCATACCTTGGATTTACCAGCCTGAGAAATTTACCACAAGGTGACCCACACCCCACTTTCCCCCCATAAAATCATGTCATGCTCTCTTCTGGACAGTGCAAATATACTCAGTCCATTCTTCCTTTAAGGGCATATTATGCACCAATTTGTTACCCCAAATGGAGTTACTCAGACACTTCAACTTGAACACTCAGCTTAGATAAAACAATAAAACAAGTTTATTAACCATAAAGAGGAATAGTTTAATTGAGTGTAAGTAAGGAGGCATGAAAGTCTGAAAATCAGTACAAGAAAAATAAATATATGTTTACTAATGCCTAATTTAACAGATTACATTAAATTTAAGCATAGCTTCACATCACATACTCCAGCAGATTATTGACCAAACTTTCATGATTATTGACCCAGACAGCCCCAAGAGTTCCTCTATTTTTTCAGGTGAAATTAATGTGATGATTAGGGAGAAATAAAGGAATCCTTTGGGAAATTTGTCCCTCTTTTTATAGTGTTAGTCCCCCACTTGAAAGACATTTACAGCTGAGATCTAGGAGACAGTGTCTATATAGAAGGATAATCTTTCACCTGTTTGAACATCTTTTGTCTTCTCTTCCTTCTTGATGACTGTTTAAGGCTTAAATGAAAATTCCTTTGTTTAGGACAGATCCATTTGCCACTTTCTGCCTTGCCAGGGTTGTGGCATTTGGAACATGTGTTAACTCCACACAGGTGGAATCTTATAACTTCACGTGCAATGTTGCCACACATATTTTACCAAGACAAAAACAGCCAGCAAATTCTGAGTTTTCAAATGATACCTTAGAAGATATGCTGTGTACAAAAATGATTACGATAATGTGTAGGGTATGAACACAGGGGCACATTCTGTTACAGTGTGAGAAACCACTGGATAGCCTTCTTCACTGAGCAGCAGAATCAAACCAGAGCTGCTGCTGTTAAAGCCTTACATGCCTTGGACAGGGATAGCCCTTCACCACAAAATCTGAGTAGATCTGAATGTCTGACAGAGTGATCTGTGATTACAGGCTGGCTTAAACTGTTTAATCAGCCATTTTTTCTAACAACTCCCACTGACTGTGCCGGGAACTGGGTCAGGTCCCTGGAAAGCTACACTTGCATCATCTCTCTTCATCCTCTCCTGTTCCTGATGGACTTTTTCAAATAGTCTCCATTTAATGAAAGTAACTTTTGTTTCTTATAGCCATGTGTTGGAGGAGTCTTCCGCTGCTGCTATTTTAAACCTTTCTGACTGGTGGCACAGGCCACACATGTCAATAGAAAGATTTCCAATGACTGCAGTGGGCTTTGGTTCATTCCCTTGAAAAGCTCCTTCCCAATGGGGAGACATTCCATTTCTTGCAACTTTCCCCATTTCAGGTGTAGGGAATACAGTTGGAAGCAATTGTATTTGTAAAAACAAGAGTGAGTGAAGTGTACCTACTGCTTGTTGCTGCCTTGTGATATCAGGTGGACATCACTGCTGGTCTCACTGGCAAATGTGCTAAAACCTCAGCAAAGACTTAAATGTCTGTGCCCGTTCCCTGTTCCCATAAAATATGCAGCACATATTAGGACACTTTCCTTCAGGGGAGAGTGGGATCTAGTTATTATCACACCACTGTTTCTGTAGGGTGCTAACAGATTAACAACAGGTCTTTTGGTCCTGTAGTTGAAGAATTTAAACCTTGTTTCCACTGATATCTGCTCTGTCTGCAATGTATCTGTTGTTCTGTTATCTGAGAATGGCATTTCAGGAAACTGCCTCAGGTTTAGAGTTAGACTGGGGAGAGAAGTTTCCCCATTCCACTGTAAGTGTGGACAAGATACTTACGAAGAAGCAGAATGTTTGTTTTTCCCTGTTTCATCTGTCATCAGTATTTTCCATGTTTGTCCCCACAGGGTGACATCTTTAGACAATTCATACAGGGCTAGACTATACCCTGTCCTTTCGTGGGTACTGGAGGAGGTGGGGGGAAGGGAGCATGGTTCTCACTCCAGACCCCCCCAAAAGGGTTGAGCAGAATTGTCATTGTGCTCATCTGGGCACAAGAACTGCATGTGTCACTAGATTATAAATTCTATGGAATGGATGCTGGAATGACTCGATTGAAGACGAAGGACCTGTGCTGAAAGTCTGGCTCTCCATGTTTTATGGAGTGTCTGCACACTATGGCTCCGTAGTAAAGAAAAATAGAGGAATATGACTTCTGAGAGCTTGGATGCAGGCCCTGGTTCTTAGAAGAAGATTTAATTTTGTGGCTGCAAATGTTAGACTAGAAAGTACTCACAAAAGGTTTCATGCTTTTTCTGGATACAGTGCTGTCACAGTCTCCTTTCCTACCCCCGGTTCCCAATTTTCTGTACTATGAATGAGAAAGGAATCTTTAGAATCTGGTATTTCATTTAACAATATCCACATGGAAAGAAATATCCAGTTAACATCTGGACCAGCAATTCTCTTGAGGTTTTTTTCTTTCTTTCAGACTGTTAATTTTACTGCCAAATGCTCAGAGGCACCAGCCTGTTTATTCCTGTGCAGTAATTTCTGGCTACAGACAAGGACACAATACAACACTTTATGCTTGGGAATGGAATACTGTAAAATCCTGACGAGGCCTAAAGCCATGTATAACTTTAGCATTTTCTAAGGGTCTGTGTGGTTTTGATTTATAGTTTGCAAGTTTTACTTTCTCCTGTTCCCTGTTTATTGGAGTTAGAAATCCACACATGTCCAATAAAAACTCCATTGCAGGTGGACCTCTGTGTACAGTGGGGTTCTGCCTCCAGGCTCTAGTAACATTTTCTGTTGTGCTTTTTAAAATCTTTCTCCACTTCTGCAAATTCAGGAAGAACTGCACTTGAAGAACAGATTATGTTTTTAGATTAAGTCTTCTTAGCACTGAGTGAGAAAAATTGTTTGAAAAGAAAATTTGGCAGATGAAATTGCATTGTGCATGAGTTTGTAAAGCTATGACAACTTGCATTCATAATCCTTTGCAAAAACCAAAACAAACTAAAATATTTAAATAACAGTAATATAAGTCTCAATGGCATAAGATGCTAAGGAGGGAGGACTGCAATATTTTTTTCACTTCTACCAGTCAGAATAAACTGGGAGTTCAGTGGATTAAAAACTCCATGTAAATCAGTGGAGTCCCTCTAGAATTACACTATTATAACAGAGAACAAATTTTGGCCATGAATGTCTAGTGCATGATTTTTTCTGGCTTTTGTTAATCTACAGAGCAGCTTTAGGCCCTGATTCAGCAATAAGATACACAAGCCTCTGACGAAGTGGGATTTTCTCTCACGAAAGCTCATGCTATAAATAAATCTTTTAGTCTTTAAAAGTGCCACAGGACTCTGTTTATTTTTCTGTGATAGACTAACACGGCTATCCCTTTGAAAAGGACCTCTGTGAGCCTTAATGGGATCTTTACCCAGTCCTACAAGTCCTCCCACAGGATCATGACCTTAATGACATTTGAAGTATTGTAATGCACATTTCAGGTTCATGGTAATTAACTGATTGCACTTGTTTTCTTTCAAGGGACACACACACACACATATATATATATATATATATATATGCATGCAAAAGAGAGAATGTCCACATTGTTTTTCATAGTTTTTTTTTTAAGGGCACAAAGGGCTGTTATGATAATCCAGTGTGATTTTCTGTTTAACAGAAGCCATAGAATTTTAATACAGTAAGTCTTGAATAAGTCCCATAGTTTCTGCTTGAGTTATCATTTACCATTTCAGTTCACATAACTCAATAGACATTTTTGAAACAAGGCCAAAAGAGGCAAAAAGTTTTCAATTTTTTTTGTTTTTTTAATGGTGGCATATGCAAGAAAATTATGTTGAGCTGTAAAGAGATAAAAAGACCTTAAGCTATGTTGGGGTTTAAAACTGGATACTAGACATCAAAAAACAAACAAACAAAAATTTCCTGTATTGTAATTGATGATTATTTAGAAAGCAGAATTGTACAGTCAGGTATCCAAAACTAACCAGGTGATAACATCATTAAATTATGTGGTTCATCTTCAGTACCAATCTCAGAACTAAACTTAATCTTGATCAATGTCTGTCACTGGGTAGCTGTTCCCTGTGGATAGACTAGGCCCAGCTCCAATGGACCAGCGCACATTGAGTCCAATTCAGCCAATTAAAGTGACTAGGTCCTATAAAAAGCTGCCTCTGGTCAGAAAGAGGGATCGATTGATTCAGACTGTACCTGTGGAAGGAAAGCTACAATGGAGTGAGCTAACTCCTGTAGTAGGTCCCTAGAAGCAAGGAGTCCAGGTACTCAGGGAGATAGCCCTGAAGCTTGTGCCCCACAGAAAGAGCAGAGCTGTTTAGAACTGGGAACCTGCCACGGTATGTCTACACTGCAGTTAGACCCCCATGGCCGGCCTGTGCTAGCTGACAGACTGGCAGGATAAGGGACTGTTTAATTGGTGTGCAGACATTTGGGATTGGGCTGCAGCCCAAACTCTGGGGCTCTTTCACCTTACCGATTTCTAGTGCCCAGGCTCCAACCTCAGCATGAATGTCTGTGCCACAATTAAACAGCCACTTAGTCCGAGTCCCTAGGCCTGAGTCAGCTAGCATGGGTTAGCCACAGGTCTGTGTAGTGTAAACATATCGCCAGAGACCCTTCAGAGGGGTGAAGCAGAAATCTGAAAGTAAGGACTAAGTTAGGAGATGTATTTTATTTGTTTACGTGCTTCTGTTAAGAAAATAAACCTTCTGAAAGAGACTGAGATTGGTCATGCACATGCTAGGTCTGGGGAGTAGCCCTACCTGGTGACAATTATCAGTTCGCTTTTTTTTTTGGTATAACATGTATCAATTTATTAGCTCTGTTTCCTGAGGCAATTCTGCCACATATTAATTCTTTAGTCTCAATGCTTCTAAAACTTTTACACCCTTTCCAATCTGATTGACTTCAGATGGAAAGCATTGCGAAATCTGGTCCTTGAAGTAGGAGAAACAAATATTTATCGGGATTTCATTTTTGAACAGGTGCTTATTTAAATAGGCATTATAGCCTTGTTATGTATGTTAGGGAATAATCATGTCTTCTTTTACATGGACTGTACTATATATTGTGTCATTCCTCCCTCTCATGTACATATACAGATAGTTATAGCTGGGCAAAAAGATACTGTTATGAAAATGATGGCAATGGATTTAAAAAAAAAAAAACCCAACCAAACACAGCATGACTGAAGTTAATCAAGAATGCTTCAGAACCAGTGTGCTAGCGCTCTTGACGAGAACAGGTGGCTGAAGAGTCAACAATAGGACATAAGTGGTTTCAGTGTGATCAGAAAGAGCATAATTGATTCACTAACATGATATCCATGCACTTAGTGGGGTTTTCATTCCAATGGTTCTGTGCTGAGATACAAAACAGACAGTGCAGAGGAATGTTTCCTGGTAATGCTGACTAGGCAAAATGTATCAGTCATAACACCAAATTCCCATTCCTTCTTGCTTTTTGGGTTATTATCCCAAGTCAGACTTTTGATGGTGTTTTCTTCAACCAAAATTTAGGAAAGGAAAATATTTAAACAAACAAAATTTGGAGTTCCTTTTAATCTTGGCATGACCTCTCATGCATGATGCCGGGTGTATTATCACAGTTCATGTAATGTTATGCTGTCGTCATGACAGAGCCAAGCACAGTCCAGGGCAGAAATGGCAATATAAGACCAAATTCTGCAACCCTTGCTAACACCGACCCTCACTTTACATGTAAACTCATTCATTTCAATGGGACTAATCCTGGGTAAAGTTTCTATTCTGCATGAATAAGGGTTGCAGAATTGAACTTATATGTTACGATTGGAGTTTGATGAATTGGTTTTGTCTGGTTTTGGTACTGGAACAATACAAGTTCAAAAGCTTGACCCTAATACTATTGAGTTTGGATACTTGTCAGAATACACTACAGAAAATGAACAAAAAGAGAGGATAGAAGAGAGGGGAGAAATATCTTGAAATAATAAAGATAGAATATTCCATTATCATAAAATATTAACATTCCCTAACAATTCCAGATTCCACACTTGTTCCACTATAGGTAGAGTTGTCTCCTACAGAGACAGGGAAATAACTGTAGTATCACTTACTTTTGGTTGGAATTGGAATTCTTGCCTGCACCATGGATGGACTTAACTCAGATCATGAAATGTATTTAGTATTTATCTGAGTAAATAATCTTAAAGCAATAGTTTATTTGATTAATGTGAGCACATATGATGAACATGTATGATAACAAACTCAAAATATCTTGTAATATTTCTTAATGTTTGTGGTGTCAGTGACATTTCTGTTATTTCCTAGAACATTCATGATCAGAAACAAATACAAAGAGGTCACCAGTAAAATGGAAATGAACTTGTTAAAAATGTGACCGAATATTAGTGGATTTTCTCCCCTCAGCATTTCTCTGTATCTAAAGGATAGATATAAAAAATAAAACCTAAAAGGCAGATGCTATTATCACAGTGAATTTAATTATACAATAAAATAGGTTTTAAAAGTGTAAGGCTAAACTCTGTTCTCTATTACATTGTGTTAATCTGGATTATTCTAATGATATCAACATAGTTGCTTCACATTTACAGAAGTGTAAGAGCAGAATTGAGAGCAGGAAAATGAAGCAATCTGCTTCAGAGAAAAAAGGTTGAGTGTCGGAGGGTGCTGGCTGTAACTGTTCCATAAGCATGGTCGCTCGATCAGGATTATAGAGAATGCTGTGCACTCTGCTACTGCAGGTTATGCGCACGGCCCAGGCTGCCCATATCTTAGTTTCCATTACCTTGACCTGCATCCTGTGCAGAGGGGCAGGAGTGAGTGGCAAAGAGCCAGTCACACTGGTTTTATGTCGCTTGAGGATTGACCTCAGGCAGGGCATCTTTCTGGTCACTTTCTGCTGTATCTGACTGAACCTGTCTGCTCTTATACGGACTTGATGTTCTGAAGTGTTACAGAATGCTGCTATTACTCTGTCATGTGTTCAGTCCTGTGATGAAAATCTTAGAGGAAGCAGCGATTGATGACTATTTGCCCCATATGAGGGGAAAAAAAAGTTGGTTACTAATATTTTGGGAAGTTTGTGCAAACTCTTAATACTTCCCTGAGAAATACTCCTTAATTCTTCTGTCTTCTGCTTTATTCTGGTTTCTTCCAGCTTTTGGTTACTGTAAGAGAGTTTGGTAACTTCTGCTTAGCAGTTCTGCTTTATAGTTCTGCTAAAAATAGTCAAGAAAATACCTAACTTGTTTTCGAAAATCATTTCTTAATTGGGGTCATTAAATGACCTAAAACTGTGCAAACTCTTAGGAGAGAGTGACCAGATAGTCTGGATTTTTTGTAATAGGTTTGGAATTGGGGAGAGTTTGTCCATTGTAAATGATTCATATCCTTATATCCTGTTTACAATTATAAGCGATCCATGGTTGCTACCTCAAAACGTAAGGTCATGGTCAGCGAGCACCTTGATATGACAGAACAGTAGTCCTATGTTTGTTACTTGAAATGAATGTTAATCCAAAATTTAGTGATATGAATAGAGTCCGTCTACTGATGAGGAACAGACAATTATGATAGATTCAAGTTCAGGCATTAGGAAGCAGTATTTACAACAATGAAAATACTGAATGGACTAACAGACACAGTGGTTAAAACCAAAACACCAATGACGGACCTGAAGTGTTGAAAATCTGTCCTGGTGAAGTCCTAAAGTACTTATATTCCCTCTCAAAGTTGTTATCTTCTGCAGTTTTATATCTTTTTGTCTAGACAGCAGTAAGTCACTGGCATACCTTTATGGCAAGAATGTAATGGTAAATCTTTCAGATAAATATAGCTGGATATTCAAATACAAAAATAAATGTCTAAAACTCTTTACTTACTAGTTGCATCTGTCTCACACTTGATGTATACTTCTCAGAAATATTCTAATACCTATCAAAGCTATATTTAAGCAATCTTATTTTTGCTTTGGTGATCACATGTCATGAGCTATCTAGATTGTTGATTTTGTTGCTAAGCCCCACTGTGAGTACTAGTTTCCAGTGTTTCAGGTTACATGTTTAAACCATGCCTTTCAGCTATTTCACACTATCCTGGATGTCCCCCTCATCCAAAGCTGATGCCTTGCAGGCCTTCTCATTCCACATTAATGCCAATGTGATCCAGAGACATAATTCCTAGGCAGAAATTAGGATGACAAGTCTTTCATACGCTATGGTTCCTGACTTTCCTCTCTGCAAGTATAATTAGGGAGGCAGCTTCAATCTATATTGAACAGATCATCCACTGCCATTTTCCCAGAATTCCTGGAATATTCCCGCAATCTTCACAAGTTCTCAGTCAATGAAACCCAGAAAACAAGAGGCCATTAGGCGATCTGGGATGAGAAACTCAGCGGAATTAACACGAATAGCTCTAGTTTAAAACTCCTATCATGAACCTTTGATCTCTATTTTCATTGGGGGCAAATAAAAATAATCCAATCATTCCCAAATTCCTTTGGTGTGGAAGATTACAGTGAGACATCTGTGGATTGCTAGAAGAGAGGACCAGAGTCTATGTCTGAGCTTTCAAGTAACTCAGAACTATAAAACAAACAAGGAGTCCTGTGGCACTTTTAAAGACTAACACATTTATTTATCGCATGAGCTTTCCTGGGAAAAAATCCCACTTGAATTGGGATTTTCTCCCATGAAAGCTCATGTGATAAATAAATGTGTTACTCTTTAAAAGTGCCGCAGGACTCCTTGTTTGTTTGCTGACCTAGGCTAACACGGCTACCCCTTTGGAACTCAGAACTATAAATTCCTATAGGTATAAATGATCATTGCCGTTTCCCATATTTTACTCATTTGGGCAATGGCATGATCCTCACCGTGATGAATCTTCATTTCTGCATGCAACAGCCCCTTCCTCATATAGTGTGCTATGGAAATTATTTTTTAGTGCCAGCAAGCTTTCTGCCACCCTGTCAGACATAATTTCTCTAACCACATCCCATGGGTAGCTGTGGGTGGTTGATATTTATTTCATTACAGGCAAATCTGAAACCTCAAAAAGTCTTGATTTGTTGTATTTTTTTAAACATTTCATTATGCCTATGTTTAGAGCAGTCAGTTTTATTTTTTTTTATCTCTAGAGTGAAGAAATGCAGATGTATATACCTCAAAGAGGGGATAAAGCAGAGGAGACTGAAAAAGATAGGTTGTTCTGAGTCCATATGAAGACTCTACCTGGTACTGTCTGGATTCTGAGCATATTTATGTGCTTTGTCTACTGTTTGTAGATGCCATTATTTTATCTTGGGGAAAGGGATTAAGGCTGCTTTTTAATTTTATTTAAGAAGATTTGAATTTGGCTCCAGATTTCTGGGATGAGGGATGGGGATAGAATAGTTCCACATTGAACAAATCCATATCTTTCTGAGGTCCCTGAGGTTGACCTAGCCTTTAAAAAACAAAATGAAGCAAAAAGCAAAACAAAACAAAACGAACCAGATGATGATGGCTTGGAACTGTTGACTTTTTAAACAAAACACACACAACCACACGGTAGTTTGTATTGAATAATGCAGAATATGTAAATTAAGAGACTATAGTCTGACTTCTCTCATGCAGTGGCTAGTCAGGGCACAAACCCATAGCCACAAAAACTGGCAATGCATTTCTGGATTTCCACATGACATGCAATAAGTTACTTCAAAGTAAAGTTGAAGCCTGTGTACATGTGAATTGGGGGTGGTGAGGCGATAACAGCAATATGTGAAAATTAGCTTGACTTGGATTATTAAGAATTATATGCTGCTAGATCAGTGAGTCCAGGGTTCTTTAGAAAAGGAGAGTACAGAATGACTGCTCTCACTGGCTTCTATTTCTGGGTCCTGTGAAGAGCAAATGTGAGATAGATACTGGGAGAAAAAATAGATTTTAGTGTAAGAGAAAATGGCTTCCTAAATATTGGTTGCAATTACCCCACTGTTTATTCTTTCTATTATAATAGTATCTAGATTCTCCAACTAAGAAGGGGAACCCACTCAGGGTCGGATCAAGACCTGAGGGGAGGGGAGTGGAGCCTGGGGTTGCCCACTCCACTGCGCCCACCATTGCAGTGGCTTCCTGCCTTGGGGGGTGGGGAACTCTGCCTGCTGGTGCTGGGGGAGCAGGGATGGGAGCTGTGGGAGGCTGGGGATGGGGGCTGTGACCACAGTTGGCGGGAAGATGGGGTGCGGCTGGAGGTACTGGGGGTTGGGAAGAGGGCTGGGAAGGGGGCCATGGCCGGTGTGGTGCTGTTTGGGGACTGGGGGGATGTCTGCGGCCAGCGCTGCTGAGAGGGGTTGGGGAGGGGGGCCGAAAGCACTGCTGCTGCTACTCCCTAGGGCCATGGTCCCTGGAAGGTCTTACCAGAGCCAGGGCCAGGCCATGTGCCAGCCAGCCCCAACCCCCGAGCAGAGTGAACAGGCACTGGCCCGCCCCCCCCCCCCCCCAGGGTGGACCGGCTGTCCCAGGGGCAGGGTGGGATAACTGAGCCTGGCCTCTGGTCCCAGGGCCCCACCCCTTCCCAGCACCAGCTGGGCAGGAGCATTCTGAGCACTCCCCCAAACCCGGCCCATACTGAGCAGAGTGGTTGGAGCGGGGAGGGGTGGCAGATCAGGTAGAGGTTTTAGGGGCTGGAGCTGGGGCTCCCCTTTAGGCCAGGGCCTGGAGCTTTAACCCCTTTAGACCCTGCATTAATCTGGTCCTGATCCCACTGTATTAATCATTGGACAGGCATCTAATAAAAAGATACTCCCAGGCCTGGAAAGCTGACAAAAGTAGGAAGCATAATTACCTGTTTTATTAACAGGCTCTGTACCAAATGTTTCCTAACTCCAATTTGTGCCTTGAAAATCTTGCCCAACTGTCTTGCCATCTTGTGCACCAGCTGTCTGTGTGAACTGAATCCATATCTCTTGCAGTCTAGTCCAGTATTTTGGCCACACGATTATCTTTCCTTTTTCACACAAATAACCTACAACAAGACCACACTCATAACCTGTAGTCAAAACCAGGACCATTATGTCTACACTGAAATAAAACACCTACAATTCACCCATGTCATCTGACGCAGGTTTCCATGCTATAAAATTGCAGTGTGGGCATTTGGGCTCAGTGATGGCCCGTCTCCAGGGCTACAAGGATGGTCTATGGAGTGGAAAACCTGCCCTATGAGTGGAGACTCAAGAAGCTTGGCTTGTTTAGCCTAACCAAAAGAAGTTTGAGGGGGGATATGATTGCTCTCTATAAATACATCAGAGGGATTAATATCAGGGAGGGAGAGGAATTATTTGAGTATAGCACCAATGTGGACACCAGAACAAATGGTTATAAACTGTCCATCAAGAAATTTAGGCTTGAAATTAGGCACAGGTTTCGAACCATTAGAGGAATAAAGTTCTGGAATAGCCTTCCAAGGGGAATTGTGGGGGCAAAAACCATAACTGCTTTCAAAACTGAGCTTGATAAATTTATGGAGGGGATGGTATGATTAACCTATTTTGGAAATTGACTGATATTTGGCTACGTGTGGTGGATATACAAGTGGCCTAAGAAGGGAGAGTACATGGGGTGGGTTCTGAGTTATTACAGAGAATTGTTTCTTGGGTAACTGGCTGTTGAGACTTGCCCACGTGCTCAGGGTTTAACTGATCGCCATATTTGGGGTCGGGAAGGAATTTTCCTCCAGGGCTGATTGGCCTGGGCTCTGGGGGTTTTTCACCTTCCTCTATAGCACAGGGTATGGTTCACCTACCGATGAATTCTCTATATCTTAAAGTCCTTAAATCATGATTTAAGGAGGTAAATAACTCAGTCATAGGTTCGTGGCCTAGTGCTGGAGTGGGTGGGTGAGGTCTTGAGGCCTGCATTTTGCAGGAGGTCAGACTAGATGATCGTACTGGTCCCTTCTGCCAGCTCACATACACATACGTGTGGTAGCTCAATGAGAGCTAGCACAGGTATAAATAGTAGTGCAGCTGTGTTAGCACAGGAACATTGAGTATGTACCCCCGAGGTTTGTGCTTGCCATGGCTAAGTCATACCGCAGTTGCTACCACCTGTACTGCTGTGTCTGTCCTACTACTTATGCTCACACTAGTTCCTTGAGTATGTGTACAGAAACTGGAAATCTAACCCCAAGCTAACAGGTAGATGTAGCCATAATCACATCCTCTTATTGACAGCTCATCCAGAAGCTGGCTCTTCCGGCAGTATGGTATCTTCCCAGCATTCATGCTGGGACATATTGATTCAATAATTACTCAACATTCCATCTATTGTGTCACTAATGCCACTTTTGGACAAGGCCAGTTCATGTCCCTGTACGCAATGTAGAAATTACACCTTCAGCAGCAGCCTAGATGCACCCAAAGTGACACATGAAGACTGTTGTCTTCATAATATATCTGATCCTAATATAGTGATGGTCATGATTAATCACATAAACTTTTAAAACTCTCTTAGCTACTACAAATCTCCTTGGCAGAGGCTATTGGGCATATTCATCTTGCTCTCTACTTATGGAATGCCTATCCCTAGCATGTTTGCCAGGACACTATTCTCCCCAAAGGCCAACTTGTACTGGGGCAGTCTGAAGCAGTGAACCAACCAAGTTCTTTTTTCATGCAAGACTTCTATTTATGTTTAGCATAAGAAGTCAAGAAATCATTAAGCCTTGCTGTGATTGCACCTTATGTGAATTACCACATTTTTGTTATTGTCATGTCTTTACTTCCTCTTCCCTCCTCACTACATTTGCCCTTTGTTACAGCATATGTATATGTAGTTTATAAACCTGCGAGGGAGGACATCTGTCCTGAGATGTGCCTGGCACACACTGAGACGCTATAAAATAATCATACCATTAACTCGGGGATCTGAATAGAATTATGTATTTTGCCCATGTCCTAACTTTGCACTGCACCACATTCCCTGCTCAGTGAATACACACATCATCATGCATCATCCATCAAGATGGACTGAGGGCATGTCTATACTTTCTGCCTGTCTATCAACTGAGCAGGTCTTCACAGACCCTTACCACTCAGTTGAATAAGGAAGTTAGACTTTATGGTGTCAAATTTGCTGCCGTCAGTTTGAACTTCCTGGTTTGATTGAGGGGTCTATGAAGACCTGCTCAGCTGATCACCAAAGACCACCCCCTCAAGTGGAGTAGCACTGAGTGGAAAGGAAGGCATTTCCGTTTGATTCAGCACAGTGGAGCTGCTGAGGTAAGTGGATATTAGAAAGTTGAAGGGAGATACACAAGTTATTTTAAGTAACTTGCACATCTCACTTCACCTGCTGCCAGAAATGGCAGCACGTGTTGACCAGGGCTAGGAAATGGAATTACTAGGATTCAGAATAACTCCTTCCAGTCTCTAGGTTGGATTCCTCAATGGCTCTCTAAAGATTTCAAAGGGCAGTCAGTGTTTTTTCTCATTGTGGTGCACTTAATATCAAACAGATGCAAATCTCCATATCAGGTGCCTTTCTGGGTATAATACTCCATGCCCAATTGTGACGATAACAAATAACATTCATCTGCTTCTCTGAGATGATGCCTCAAACATTCTGTAAACTTCCTCTGCAATTTAGGCTGTTTGCCCTCTCGTTCAAGCTCTGTACTGATGTTTCATTAAAACAAGTCACTATATTAAAGGTGCTCTCACTTTGCTGGAAGCTAGTTGGCCATTTAAAGTTTGCTTCAACTTCCATTCTCAAGTTCCAGGGCAGCAGGTGTAACTGGGCAATGTACAATTACTTTCCTAGGATGTAAACGATGGAACTCCACATATTTTCTACTAATCACCCCCAGCAATCCCAGAATGAGCTTGGTGGAAACAAAAGAGCTCTAATTACATTCTGCACGTAGGTGACAAAAATTGAGACACGGACTGTGCTTGGCCAGAGCCTGTGATTAAAGTTTTGAGGTCTTCGAGGAGCTGACCTTTGCTAGGATTCTGACAGTCACTTCAACACAGAATTGGTGTGTCAAGCCATGGGAAAGAAAATTTGATCTTCTACATCCTGGCATTTCAGCAGAATGGAATCTGAGGAAGCTTACTGTGGGTGGCTTGCACACTGAATCTTTGCTTCAGGCCCTTCCTGTTCATCTCTGAATCATACTGAATGAATGACAAAGTTGACTGAAGAATCCCAGAAAAACCCTGAATTACAGTAGCTGCAGCATAGAAATCAGACTACATACCCACACTTAGTAAGTGGCTCCAGAAGATGTGGGAAATTCTGTTTATGGAAAAGCAGCTTTATATAATCCCTCCTCCCCCAAATAAACAACCAATACTCACTGTAAAGAGAGTACCATGCACCTTCAGACTCAGTTAAGATAACTTTATATTCACAGGGAGACACTGAACCTAACACATTTGGAGACAAGGTAGCATAGGGCACTTAACTTTTGAATGCTGGTATATTGCAGGAGATGAAGTAAATTATAACATTATTGACCAATTCTGCTCTCAGTTATATGAGTTCAGCCCCATATGGTGAATTTCTTTCAGGAGGAGGATTGTATGGCATTTCCCTATTAAATGTACTTTACTAACTAATGAGTACTATTATTTTTTAAAATTCACTGGTAGAGGGTCAGTGCCTGCCACAAAACCTCATCATTTGAAAACTTTTTTTTGAATGTCAAGGAAGGCAGAAACCTCTTCAACAATAGACAAAACCCTGGCTGGGATGATTTAGTGGGAGTGGTCCTGCTTTTTAGCAGGGGGTTAGACTAGATGACCTCATGAGGTCCCTTCCATCCCTATGATTCTATGACTCTATGAATAGTAAAAATGATACTCAAAATTGGGACATTAAAATTAGGAAGCTAGGAGGAATAGCTTAATATCACATAGAATTGAGTTTGAACATGGCAACTAATTAACAGATTACAAAACTAAATGTAAGAAAAACACATGTTTTGGACCTAAAATGAGAGTGTGTGCGCTAAAATCTTTCACTGTAAACTGGCAAGACAGGAAAGGAAGTCAAAAAGTTGGAAAGAATCATCCACACAATGTGATCAATATCATAAAGCCGAAGAGAGTAACTGGTAGCCTGTCTTTTTAGGGACTTCCATAGGCCAATGTATAATTGTGTATATACTAAAACGTCTGCTATAGAAAGTTGTGTTGTCTCAAGTTACGTTGGTAATTACAGTGCTTGCACCACTTCACACAGCACTCGTGTTGCCAAAGCACATTTACCCTTAGTGGTCTAGCATCAACAGTGAAAGAAGTGCACTGTGGGCAGCTATCCCACTGTGCAGGTAGCCACTTTGTACCACTAGGAGTTGTGGGAAGGTGAAGAGGATCACAGTGCATCGTAGGTGTGGACTCAATGTCCCATGATGCATTGTTTTCCATCCTGTTGTTCCTTGAGTTCCTGACTCTGTTTTTTGCAGCATTGTTCAATGACCCCAGTTTCCTGAGCCCTTGCCATGGATGGCCCCTGAAGTGCTTTTCACTGTTTCTGTCAGTGTTTTGAACATATTGCGGCTGGTCGTGCAGTATATTATGATCTCCAAATCAGAACAGGAATCTGTGGTGCCTGACCTGCTGTGTGCCATGCAAACAAATAGCACCAAATTACTGTTTGCATTCATGGAACATCTGCACATGGTGCAGTGGGGCATTTGGGGATGCACTGAGTGGTGGGATCGCATTGTTATGCAGGTCTGGGATGAGGAGCAATGGCTGCAGAGCTTTCAAATGCACTAAGCCACCATCAAAGAACTCTGAGGAGCGCTTGTCCCTGCCTTGCAGTGCAAGGACACCTGAATGAGAGCTGCTCTCTCAGTGGAGAAGCGTGTGGTGCTTGCTGTGTGAAAGCTGGCAACTCCAGACTGCTACTGCTTGATTGTTAATCGTTTGGAGTCGGGACATCCACTGTTGGAACCGTGTTATCGTAAATGTGGAAGACGATTAATCACATTCTGCTGAGAAGGACTGAGAATTTGGAGAAAGCTTGTTAAATTGTGGATGGCTTTGCAGCAATAGGATTCCCTAACTGTGGTAGGGTGATACGTGGCACACATATCCCAATTTTGGGCCCAGACCATCTTGCAACAAAGTACACCAATAGAAAGGGGTACTTCTCTATGGTACTGCAGGTGCTTATGGATCATCATGGGTATCAGGGATGCACACCGTGGCCTATACAGAGAGCTGCAAGCAGTGGCTCTCTTTCTAGAGCAAAAGATTTCAGTGGGGGATATTGAGATGCCTCTAGTAATCCTGGGTGACCCAGCCTACTCATTAGTACTATGGCTCATGAAACCTTGTACAGGTAACCTGCTTAGCAGCAAGGAGTGCTTCAATAGCAGGCTGAGCAGGTACCGAGTGACTGTTGAATGTGCATTTGGCAGATTAAAGGCTTCCTGGAATGCCTTTTTGGATTAGACCTAAATGAGGACAATATTTCCGTAGGCATCAAAGTTCCTTTGTCTGCAGTGGAGCTGGGATTGCACGACCAGCTCTCTTCAAATGCTGACGAGATCCTGAAGCTCTAGTGTGCTCCAAGTGGGAGACTGTTTGGTGCATGGAGCTGCCATGGTCAGCTGGGAAGAAGAAAATGTGAGCTTTCCATGTGAACCAAGCAGGAAGTGGAATTTCTAAAATTCCCAGGACTTTAAAGATGGCCTGGTGGGTGGCTGCAGAACAGCGGAGTTCACAACGATCGCCAGAGTGGTCAGAATGGGCATTGTGGGACAATTCTTGGGGCCATTTACTATGACATAACTAATTGTGGTGTCTACACTGGTGCTTTGTTGATTTAAGTTGTGTGAAAAAAGCTCTAAGCTTCTTGTTGAGGTGGTTTTATTTTGTCAGGAAAACAGGAGAGTTTTGTTGGTGGCAAGGGAGGGGAGAGTGAGTGAAGTGTGTACACCAGCACTGTTTTGTCAAACAAAAAGAGGTGACTGTGTGTGAAAAAACAGTGTAGTGTAGACCAGGCCTTAGTTTATTTCTAAGTTGTAATACAATTTTTTGAGATTTATGTTATAAAATAATTAACCTGTTAATCAATAAAAAAGAAATAAATCAAACTGAATGTCAGTGTTGTCAATGGCATCTCCCTCATACAACCAATGAACATGTTGTATGCAAATTAGCTGCCGAATAAGGGTGGTGATTGGTTGAGTTACCTATCACATTGCCATGACAGTATATACTAGGGATGTAAAAATTAGTTTACTCAAAAATCCATTTAAATGTTCTAAAAATAGAATGTTTAAACCGTTAAACGCTGGAGGGTGTAGCTGCAGCTGGGCAACTCTTGTTGGCAGGGAAGTGCAGAGTCCAGCGTGGAGGGTAGTTGCGGCTGGGCTATCCACCCCCACTGGGCTCCAACCCTTTCCTCTTCCCCTACCCTCCACTCACAAGGAGCCAAGCCCAACTGCCGCTCCCCTCCGTTCCCCCAGTTTACTGGTTAAATTGTTAAACAGTTAACGTTTTACATTCCTAGTGGACATGTGTCTTACTGTAGTTCAAAGGCAATGCTGTTGCACGGGAGTAATTTTTAAGGTCAAAATGAATAAGAACTTAAAAATTGAACAGAAATAGACCAGTGACAATTGATCCTTATGACCACTAAACAAACAGCCCTCAACTGTGTTTGTATCTGTTTTCATTGCATCACACTGACTCAACAGACCTTCGAGGCTTCAGAATGACAGAGAGACAGTGTGTCTTGGAATCTTATTATACAGACTACAGAGAGGAAGAAAAATCTAATTTGAATAATCATCCTTTGCGCCTCAGCCACTCTGGATTGAATGCACACAGTCATACTGACTTCACTTTTAACTGAATAAATATTGCAGAATCTAGTCCATATTGCAAAATCTAGTCTGCCTCTCCTCTTGCTTACATCTATAAAATGCTATTGATTTAAATGGATTCATTACTGACTTCCAGTGAAGTTACATGAGCGGACAATCGGATTCCTAATGTTCAAGAATGGATCAATAATGTTACGTCATACCATGAGATTCAGAAGAATTTGCTGTTTTCTTCAGAGGTATGTATTTGAGCTAATTACTCATCCATACAAAGGACTATTCAGGACAAGCCTTTCCCCCAGAGCAGTTAATTCTTCAAAATTAAAATAATCAGATACTGAGCTCATTTCCGATTTCACATTTGTTGCCAAACATTTTTTGGGGTAAACAAAATATGCTGGCAAAGCTGTCCTCTCATTGTATGCTTTTTATTAAGTGGGAAACAGGCAGTTGATTCTTATCCTTCCTATCAGCTTGAATAAATTACACATATTTCAGAATGGGAGACTTGTGCAAACTGGCTGGCTGCTTGCAATTTGGGAGCCAAAAAGCAAGTCTGTGTAAACCATATTGAGATCTGCTGCACCAGGCCTTGATAAGTAGAATGGCATGAAGTCCCCCACTGCAAGCTTGAGATTGATGGAAACTCTTAAGTCAGAATCTTATATTCCTGTGTTATGAAAAATTCAAGCCAATCTACCTTTGGGGGGTATTTCCAATAGAATGGATAGCTAAAATGTCTGACATTTTATATTGTTTCTATGTATAAGCCCTTAGGAGTGCTAGGAAATACCTGAACTGCATGAATTCCAAATGGGTGCAATGTTTGAAGGTATTCTACTGAGTGTGTTGCACAAGCCCCTCCTGCTAGCTGTGCACACTATATCATATGGCACCAGGATCATTATTTTCTTAAGGCAGTATAAAAAAGTAAAAATATAATGAGGCATGGAAAGAGGTGAAGTGCCAAATTTGGCTTGTCCTTACCTTGGATTTACTCCAGTATGACTCTATTAATGTCAATGAAGTTACTCTGGATTTACAGAACTGTAAATGAGATTCTTGAGGCCCTTGATGTTTCAAAATAAAAGCTCTCCATGTGTTTGTCTTGATAGGAAAGGTGAAGGGGTAGGTTTGTTAAGATGTGAGATGTGACCAAAGCTGTATTTTACTAATGGAGCAGAATACAGCCTATGTTTTCAAAATGGGCCAACCAAAATTAGGTGCCCCAGTTTTCAGTGACCACTGAAAGACATCCAATTGAGACATCCAAAACTGATGTTTGCTTTCGAAGTTCACCCTAAATATCTGGATTCAGACTGCATCTCACTTTTAATGTGCTTGCACAAAATATAGTCTTGACATCTTTAAGTATACAACAAATGCTGAAATAATCTGTGAGGGTCCATCTATGCTTGTAAATTAAGTCAATTTAAGGAAAATTAAGTTGACTTTGTTAAACCTAGTTTAAAGTCGACTTTAGGCTTAAGTCAACTTTCTAAAGTCGACTTAAGCCAGTGTAGACGTGGAGTAGCCCTAAGTCGATTCTAAGTCGACTTAGGGCTCTCCAGGACTCCCCCACTGCCCTCCCTGCCAGAGGGCTGGCACAGGGAGAGCTTGGCATGCCCCCCCAAAGGGCAGGGCAGAGCCCATCCTGCCCCGCCAGGGTCCCCATCCCCCTTTGCCCCATTGTACCAGGTACAATGGGGCAAAGGCTGAACCCCTTGGCACTTGGCAAGGGGTGCCCCCCCGCCACCATGGACCTGTCCAAGGTCCCCCTAGCCCTTAGAAGTTGACCTAGGCATCCAGTGTGGACGCTCTAGGTCAACTTTGTAGGGTCCCCCCTAAGTCTACTTTAAATTTAGGTGTGGACATGCTAAGTCGACCTAAATTTACAAGTGTAAACATAGCCTAAGAGAGCAGTAGCTGTAAGTCAAGATTATATTTATGACCTCAGACCTAGTAGATCTGAGTTTCTTGGAAGTAATAATCTGGCACTAAATGTTTATGGTTCAGACAGTTGACTGTATTCAGTATAAGCCCACTGTGATTTAGATAATGCTTTTCCAAAGTTCCAACGGGTAGCCGTGTTAGTCTATTGCCCTTTTCTGAAGGTGATCTTAATGCTCAGGGAGAAGGACATAACAGAACTAGCTGGTTGAAGCTTTAGGAAGTCAAGCTCTGTGCAAGTTCAGTTCTGACTTGCAATTTTCCTGCTCCATTTCTGAGGCCTAGTTAAGCAGAAACTGTTCTTCTGTGGTGGTGTGGGGGGAGTTGGACTAATCTGTTGTCCATGAGATGAAACCACCAAACACATACAGTAAAAATAAGATTTCTACCAAGGACTCCAGAAGTGAAAAGCGAATGCATTAATAACATAAGACAACAGCAAGGCCCCACTATGGAATTCCTGCTTTGAAAGAATAAATAGGTATCTTGAGAGAGCTGCCAATTTCCATTCCAGTTCTCTACTCTGGGCTTTTAAAGGAGAAAAGCACAATTACTTTTCTGCTGTGTTCTGAGGAATTTCAAGGCACTGTTTGGATTTTCTTAGCATAGTGCTTAACTTTCAGCTGACCGAAACGCAACAGCTTACAGAGAGGCCTTCTTAGTCCGTGTGTGTACATTGTGGAATAAGTAAACCTTTCTTTACTGAGTTAAATACTATTCAAAGCCCATATCAAGCCCCTACCCCGGCAACTAAGTACTTCCTATGTTACCAATAAGAAAAATACAGCGACCCATTTTTATTTTGCTTTCCAATAAGAATCTCATTTGGAAAACATTGTCTCAAAGGACCTTGCATGTTGACAAGTTCCATAGGGGTAGCCGTGTTAGTCTAGTTTAGCAAAACAAACAAGGACTCCTTATTTGTCTCAGAGGAGTATCTTCAGGATTATCTTAATGAGCACTGTACAAAGATGGGGGGAAGAATCTTCAAGTAAGAGAAAGGCAACTTCATCAGGAAGGGATGCTGTACTGGAGCAGGGAATCTTCCACAGGAAAACGTAGTCTCTATTTTTACGATTGGTCAGTGCAGAGGTTTTGCTCGGGAAGGGCAGTTTGGACCTGTGGGTAGGGCTTCATAGAAGATAAACCAGTGGAGATTGTCCAGGGAATATGTCAGTCACTGTATCAATGTCTATAGTCCATCACAATCGTATCAACATGTATAGTCCATCACAACCCTTACCAACACATGATGTGTACTGGTGGAGCAATAGTTGTGAGTGCCTTAGGCCACTGCAGCGTCCTTATCAGGTTGACTTTTCCCTGGTCAGGTCAAGTCAGAATTAAACTTGGTTTCTGCAGACTTTAAAAGTCTAATGGTGTGACAGATTGCTCCCTGAATCTGGCCTGGTGTGCCACTGTGACCCCCCAAACTCCACTCCTGAACCATGATTCACTCTGCTTAGCCAGGTGACCACTCACTCCTGAGTCAGTCCATCCCAGCCTTCTGCATGTGATCAATCCCAGGCTCTCTCCAGTCACATAGGGAATGGTCCCCCAGCGAGCCCCCCAGCCCCAGTTACCGCACTGGGAGCCACCTCCAATCACCATAGACTCAAGTCCATCCATTTAACACTGAAATGGATTGTGCCCAGCCTTCCACATTCACACCCTCTAAAGTCCGTGCAGGTTTAGATAAAACAAATATTAGTTTATTGATCAGAGTATGATTTTTAAGTGAGAACTTAGCAAATCAATACAGAATTATAAATGAGTCAGGAGTGACCACAGGGAAATAAAAAGTATAAAAAATGCATACAATTCTAATACCTCTAGTTAAACTGACCACCTAGTCCAAGATTATGCTCAGGACGTCAACTGTTAGCTGTCTTTACAGCCATTCTCCACCTATTACAAGGGAGGGCCCGGATCTTGCTTGAAGTTGGAGAGTGTTGCAAGATGGAGTTTTCAGCAAAAAGCCTCAAGCTGTTCAAAGTGTCTCTCTTTGTTTCCAATCCCCCTCAACCCCTCCCTCTTCCTACTCAGGGAGGTCAATTTACATCGCCTTTATCATAAAAACAATAGAGTCTTGTGGCACTTTTAGGCTATGTCTACACTTGCTAAAATTAGTTCGAATTAGTTAGTTCGAGCTAACTAATTCAAATTAATTTTAGTTAGTTCGAATGAACTTAATTCGAACTAGAAAAAGTTAGTTCGAAGTAAGCAAGTGCCAGTCATTCACTTGCTTAGTTCGAATTAGCGATCCCCATTCATTTCAATGGCTGGTTAGTTCGAACTAAGAAATTAGTTCGAATTAACATGGCCACATTGGCTAATTTGAACTAGTTAGTTCGAATTAAAGCCTTACTTCTAAAGCCCTATTCGAACTTATTAGTTCGAATTAAGGAAGCCCCTAATTCGAACTAACTAAAGCCTAGTGTAGCCATGGCTTTAGTTATTTTGAATTAAGCCTCCTTAATTCGAACTAACTTGCCAGTGTAGACATAGCCTTAAAGACTAACAGATTTATTTATCGCATGAGCTTTCGTGGGAGAAAATCCCACTTCATCAGATGCTTTGAAGATGAGAAATTTACAGAATGGGAGCCTTTATCATGTAACTTTACAGCTTCCGTGCTAGAGACAGTCTGAGCTATGTAACGTTTCACATGGGCACACACACATGATGCTGCAGGAAACATGATATCACAACCATACGGGGGAGCATTTGAAAGGGAACCTCACATGGCATAATTGGCATCAACTCATATAATCACAGTGCACAAGTGAACAGAAAAATCACATAGCTCACAACCTAGGGGTGCACAAATGTGCATCCCGTGACAAATGGCACTTCCAGAAACTACACATGTTTCACAGGCATTTTGGTATTTACCGTTTCAATATAGGTAACTGTACCCCAATACCTTTTTTGCTTCTTTGTTTCATATTTGCTGTAGTTACTCTGCTTTGTGGAATTTCAGGAAGAAAATCTTGTACTACAGTACATTTGAAAAAATATCTCTAGCTATTCTGCGATGTGATTTGGGGATTACATGATAAGACACACACACACACACACACACACACACAGGTCTTCTATAATGAGTTTGTGAGATATGAGTGTGTGAGGTAGCTTTTTCTGTTGCACTTTTGAGTTGCAGCAACCAGTTTGACAATGCATTTGGTGAAAGGTAGTAAGCAGACAATTAGGTATATTTGATAATATTCCTCCATAAAAATGCCCAGATTCCTCAGATTTGAAGGCCATTGTATGATATGACTTTTTTTTTTGTCTCCTTGTATGACTCTCCTCACTGTAGGGAGTGAGTACTCAGTAGACCATGCTGTACATCAGTCCTTCAGCACTTCAGTGAGGGGCAGCTATTCAGTCTGTGCGTCCTGATTCTTGATTCTGGCCTATTATACCAGTATAAACTGGTTAGATTCAGCCCATGATTACTGTCTTTATTGAAAGGGGCTTTCTCCGGTAGTATATATGTTACCAATCCCCCTCGGCTCTGGTAGCCACAGCTGAAAGAGGTGTTGCTAGAGAACTTATTTGTTCCTCCTAATCTGAAGTGGAAAAATGGCCCATGGATCATTGCAGCCAAGGTATATTTAAGCAGCCCTCTGTAGTGTGAAACAAACTGGTTTCTGACAACAAAGTTGGCATATAGATAAACATTGGTCTTTCCCTGCTCTCAGCTGGGGCATAGCTCAACATCAGGGCCATGAGCACTGGCCATATTGAGTATTAGCAATATTAGCTTGTGTTTTGTTGCAAAATCAATATAAATTCTACATCATTGGTTCTGAGCTGATTTCAAAAGGATGGCTTGATGCAGTAGCAGGCATATATTATGCCCTCCTGGCATGCATCATACTGTGTCCCCAACAACTCAATATGCTTATCCAAACACGCTCATCAAACATAACTTCAGCTAACAGCTTTTATTTTAATTATTCCAGCATGGGATTCATGCACAGCCCTGCCAACCATCTGGTTAGTAAGGATTTTCATATCAAAGCACAGAAATCCCCCCACAGTCTATAGTCACTATTGTCTTTTTCCTGGCCAAATCCCAGGGTCTGTTCTCCATCCTCATCTTGCTTGACCTCTCCTCTTCTTTTAACACTGTTGATCAGATTAAATGAAAACTCATCCTTTCTTGGCTTTCATGACTGTCCTCTCCTGGTTTTAACTTCTGCTTCTTGGTTTGCTCATTCAGCTTCTGTTTCAGTGGTTCCCCCACTTCTTTCACTCTGCTTTGCAACCTTTCAGGGTCTACCTTTAGGCTCATCCTCTTCTCTCATTACACCCTCTCTCTGGATGATCTCATCTGCTCACATAATGCAGTAGTTTGAAATTTGCCGCTTTTATGTTGCTGGCATGGCAATCCACCTCTTCCCTTCTGATCTGTATCCCTACATTCAGTCTTGCATATTAACCTGTTTTTCTGACATCTTCCCCCTTGATGTCTCCTTGACAGCTTAAAATTTACCATGCTGAAGACTGAGTTCCCAGACTTTCCTCCTGATCTCTCTTCACTGTTCTGACTCACATCATTGCCATTCCTCTCTTATTCAGGCCCATAACCTGGGGATAATTTTTGATTCACCTCTATTGACCTGTACGTACAGATTGTTTCTAAATCTTGTTATCTTTTCCCCCCAACAGTTCTAAGAGCTGTCTTTTTCTTTCTAGCCAGACAGCCATAACTCCCGCCAAGGCCCTCATTATCTCCCCTCTTAATGACTGTCACCTCTTCCTCTGCAGCCTGCCTGCTTACACCCCACTTGACTTAATCTGGTCCATACAAAACACAAGTGTCCTGACTAGCTCCCTTGTCCATACTCTGATTATATCAATCGTCTTTTGAATGCCTACATTGTCCCTCTGCTATATGGCACTGAATTCAAAGCTCTTGTCCTCAGTGCTCTTCACAACTCTGTCTCCTCTACTAGATGTTTCTTGCTTCATATACTTATACCCCCAAAACTCCTTGCTTTCTTCCATGCTGCCCTTTACCAATGTAATAACCTGATAGATCAGGTTAGAGGGTTATAACCCTCGCTTCAGATCCCTCAGTAAGGCTCACAGGATGCGTCTACACTGGCGTCCTAGGTTGACTTAAAGTCAACCTTGTTAAGTTGACTTAACAGAGTTGACTTAACTTTACAAGTGTAGACATAGCCACATTGGTTATGATGCCAATAAGAAATCCCCCTGTTATAATGACTTGAAGTGAAGTAAGAAGAAATAGTTGGAATTTATTTTATAATTATACAGAAAAGATTGCAAAATGTGTATCAAATCAGCATTTATTTGCATATATTCCCTCTCTTCCATCCTTTCTGTCTGAAGTATCCCTAGCCTCTGTTTGCCAGAAGCTGGGAATGGGCATCAAGGGATGGATCACTTGATGATTACCTGTTCTGTTCATTCCCTCTGAAGTACCTGGCATTGGCCACTGTTGGAAGTGGGCTAGATGGACCATTATGGCTGTTCTTACGTTCTTGAGTCATCTTAGACTAGGATTTCAAAGGGGCTTCCGGGTGGTAGGTAGGCATCCAACTCCATTGACTTACAAATATTATATAGTATTTTTCCAAAGCCCAAAGTGTACTTCCTACTTTATAGAAAAAACAGGAAATCATGCCCCCAAACATTCAAAATCTGGCTTAGGCACAATGAGACCAGTAAGAGTATAAAACAAAAGGACAAGAAGGGACGGAGAGAGAAAAAGCAAGAGTAACATGGTCATATTCTTGCTCAATTTAGGCTGATGTGCATCTAGAGGGTTCAGTTAAAAGTAGAGGAGTAGATTACTCCATTTTTAAAAAAACGTTTATTATTGATTCACATTTTGTGACCATTATGCAAGCAGTGTGTTAAAAGGAGAGCTTTGAATAAGAAGAGGGTAGTGGTTTAACATTATATACTCTGTGAAACAAATACCTTAATGCTTGACTTTTTTTTTTAAAAGGAAAAAGTGCAAAAAATTGTCATTATTTATTGACCATGAATGCTGGAAGCATAGAATGATCATTTGATCTGTTTTGGCCAGTCTCCAGTTGTATTTGTCTCCCAAGAGTGAAATTTAAAAAACAAAAAGAACAGAATATTACCCTTGACAAGTTAACATTGCTTTGTAGTTTACATCTGTAAGCACCAAGTATGATGCTGTGGTATTTGGGGAAATATCTACTAGCAGCTATTCTTTTGCAAATAATCCAAAAATAGCTAAAGAACAACTCCTTTAAAAACATTAAACATGAATAAATAATAATTAAAAAAAACCCCAAACCAAAACAAAAAAACAAAACCCAACAGCCCAGCACCTGACATTGTGTAGGTTTGGTGCCTCCCCATTGGAAAGTTACCAAATCTCATTTGTTTTGCTTGGGTCTCACTCAAACATAGCTTGCCTCAAGCAAGTAAGCCAGCAATGTCCTGGCTTGTAAAGTAATTTGATCCACCTCTGCAAACTGAACTCAGCCTAACAGCAGTGGCATGGGAAGCACATGGAAAATTAATGACAGATAATAGAATGGTGATTATATCTTTAAAAAACCCCATTATTATAAAGTTTATCCTAGGATTAAAGTCAATAGTCTTTTGAATCTCCAATCAAGAAATTGCACAGAGTACTATTGTTTTTGACTCTGCTAAAGCCTGAGTTCTAGAAATGTCTCCTCATCTGCCACTGCCTCCCTGAAGCCTGAAGTGTAACCTAGCCTCAATAATGACCTGTAGTGGAATTGCCTCATTTGCCAGTTCAGCTGCAATAGTAATTCAGGAAATGCAGCCTTCACCTGTCTGAAATAAATGGGAGCCTCAGGAAGAGGAGTGGTCTGGAATTTACTTTGATACAAACTAGGCCCAGCAATAAAACCCTGGTAGTGAGCTAAAAGCACAGCCAAGCACTGGCTTTTGTTCCTTCATCTGTGGACCTCAAAAGGAAAAAACTGATTTCTTGTGTTTTTTTTTTTCCTATGCCCAAATTTGGTGGGTGATGACTGGGAATATCATTTATGAATATATTTGAAAATGGATGCAATCTGGGACCATGTTTATGCCAAAAGAAAAATGCCTCTTTCTTTTACTTCCTCCCATTTGTCTTCTCATTTCATGTTGGTCTAGTTTTCTAAATCCCTCTCATTCCTCCTGCAGTGCTTGGTGCTAGAAAATACTCTCCTCGGACACCATCTTTTCTCTGTGCACGAATGCCAAGCTTCCTGCCTGTTATTCAGGATCTTCATGATACTCCTAGTTACCTAAGTTTTCTACCAAAGTGAGTGGTGAATTCTCCATTGCTTGAACACTTCAGAAAACTGAATGTTCTTCTGGAAGATTTGCTCTAGTCAAACACAAATTATTTGGCTTACTACAGTAAGTACCTGGGTGATATTCTGTGGCCTGTTTTATAGAGGAGGTCTAGATGATCATAATGGATCCTTCTGGCCTTAAAATGAGTCTATGAACTTTTAATAATGCTGAGAGCTACAGGTGAAAGTAAAATAAAAATCCATGTTCTTATCAGTGAAGATAATGGAGCAAATAATTAAGCAATCAGTTTACAAACACCTAGAAGATAATAAGGTGATAAGTAATAGCATGGAATTGTCAAGAACAAATTTTGTCAAACCAATCTGATAGCTTTCTTTGAGAGGCTAACAAGCCTCATGAGTAGGGGGATGAGGTAGATGTGGTATATCTTGACTTTCGTAAGACTTTTGATATGATCTTGTACAACTGCATGTAAATTAGGGAAATACAGCCTAGATGGAGCTACTGAATCTTCATCAATGATTTAGATAGAGTAGAACTGCAGAGTTATAAACACCAGAATTATGAATTGACCAGTCAGCCACACACCCCATTTGGAATTGGAAGTACACAGTAAGACAGCAGAGACAGAAGCAAATTCTGTAGAGTACTATGCTAAACATAAACTACTGAAAATATATAGAGAAAATTAATTTAATGAAAAAAAAAGACTTGACAAGGTAAGGAAACTGTTTCTATGCTTGTTTCATTTAAATTAAGATGGCAGCAATTTTCCTCTGCATAGTAGTTTAAAAATGTATTAAGTCAATGTTCAACTGTAAACTTTATAAAGAACATGCATAATGTTTTATTCAGAGTTGTGAACATTTCAGAATTATGAACAATCTCTGTTCCTGAGATTTCCATTTGTAACTGTGATATTCTACTGTAATGGCATAGAAAGTACAGCTGAAGTTTACACTTAAAGATGTTACTAATCTGAGAGGGGTTGCAAGTGTTTTGGAGAATAGGCTTAAAATTGAAAATGATCTGGAAAAACTAGAGAAATAGTCTGAAATAAATAAAATGAAATTTCAATACGACAAATGAAAAGTACTCCACTTAGGAAGGAACAATCAGTTGCACATATACAAAATGGGAAATGACTTCCTAAGAAAGGGTACTGCAAAAAGGGATTTGGGGGGTTGTAATGTATCACAAGCTAAATATGAGTCAATAGTGTAACTCTATTGCAAAAAAAGCAAACATCTGTCCGGGATGTATTAGCAGGAATGTTGTAAACAAGAAACAAGAAGTAACTTTTCTGCTCTGTTCTGTGCTGATTAGGCCTCAGCTGGAGCACTGTGACACGACAGTGCCACACATAGTATGGGCACCACATTTCAGGAAAGATGTGTACAAATTGGAGTAAGTCCAGAAAAGAAAACAAAAGATGATTAAAACTTTAAAAAACATGACCTATGAGGGAAGATTGAAAAAACTGGGTGTTCGTAGTCTGGAGGAGGGAAGATGGATATGGGGACATAACAGTTTTCAAGTACATAAAAGGTTATAATGAGGAGGGAGAAAAAATGGTTCTCTCACTTCTAAGGATATGACAACAAGCAATGGGCTTAAATTGAAGCAAGAGCAGTTTAGGCTGGACATTAGGAAAAACTTCCTAATTGTTAGGGTAGTTAAGCACTGTAATAAATTGCCTAGGGAGGCTGTGAAATCTCCTTCATTGGAGATTTTTAAGATCAAATTAGACAAACTCCTGTCAGGGATGGTCTAGATAATGCTTAATCCTGCCATAAGTGCAGAAGACTGGAATAGATCATGTCTTGAAGTCCCTTCCAGTCATATGATTCTGTGGGGACTCTAGGGGGACTCTTCATAGAAAAGTAATTTCTAAGTCATTCTACAATCTTCTTATGCCATGTCTACACTGAAATTACTGCATCAATCTCCATGGATCAACACAATGGGATCGATTGAGTGGCCAGTGTAGATTTGCTCAATCGATCCCAAAAGTGCTCTCCCTTCGAGGAAGTAATTCCAGCCCTCCAAAAAAAATGTTAAAGAACACTGGACTTTCCGTACTTAAATATTTCTTTTTCTGTTTGATGAATCTGATTAAATCCCTGTTTCAGGTTCCAGTGAAAGGAAAACTAGCCATGACCTCTGGGACCCTGAAGATTGACCAAGGAAGATAATGGATCCAAAGTATGCAGTGACTGTTCTGTTTCTCCAGTATATAGAAGATTCAGTACATTTGAGTTATCACCTTTTTCCCCCAGCAGGGCTAGAGGAGATATCCTACTAACAAGAGAAGGAGCTGTATTTTTTTTTCCTCCTCACCTCATAAATAGTCATATTCCGAACGAGGATGTTAGGTAATGCTTGCCACATCCAGAACTCAATGGGTGTATAACTTTTATTATATAACCCTTTAAAATCTGAGGCAGTACTCTTTAACATAGCCTATTGTTTTCCCTTCCTGGTTTTACTGGGCTTTGATGCTGACTTTAGAACTTGACAGCTGTGCTTGGATTTGACTTACATCTCCCAGTCAGCAGGTTATATTAGATGTTCAAAACACCAGGCAAAATAAACTACATATGTAGAAAGCAAGTTTCACCCTTAGGAACTTCTTACACTGATAGAACACATTATACATTTAGGAAAACAGAGAAGAACTTGAAAATAATCTCAAGACTGAGTGTCAATATAAAGCTTTCACAAGACCCAGACATAGGATATCATTTTATCTGATTGAATGATGAGAATGAAGTATTAGGAATCGTTAAATAGACTGCAGAATTTCAAGAGTTGGAAGAATCTATAATAGACTCCAGAATTTGAAGAGTTGGAATGTGTTAGAAATAGTTCAACAATACATATCTGAATGAACTGCTTTTCCTTAAAATCAAAGTGAGGTCATCTCTGAAACAGTCCAGAAAGACAGTATTTTACAAATTTATATGGTGCCATTTTTTTGGGGTAGGAATTCACATTGTCTATTAATCATGTCAGAATAAATATAAATAACCAATGGGGATGTTCATTATCAACTAGTGGGGGAATCACAGAGCATTTGTGTTTGTAGTGGGGTTACACAGGGATTGGTTCTTGGCCCTACGCTATTTAACATTTTTATCAATGATCTGAAAGAAAACATAAAATCATCACTGATAAAAATCTGCTTATGACACAAATTGCGGGAGTGGTAAGTAAGGAAGAGGAAAAGGTCACTATTACAGAACTATGTATTGTTTGGTAAACTGGGTGCAAAAAATATTAGTTTCAATACTGCTAGATGTCCATGTAGGAACAAAGAATGTAGGCCATGCTTATGGGATGGGCACTCTATCTTAGGAAGCAGTAATTGAAAAAGATCTGGGGATCACGGTGGATACTCAGCTGTACATGAGCTCCTAGTCCGATGAAGAGGAATTCTACCTGTGAAAGCTCATGTGATAAATAAATTTGTTAGTCTTTAAAAGTGCCACAGGACTCCCTTGTTTGTTTTCATCTGACACTATGGCCAAAAGGGCCAGTGTGATCCTGAGATGCATAAACAGAGGAATCTTGAGTATATAGGTATTTTAGCACTTGTGAAACTTTTGCTGTACCAAACTGTGTCCCGTTCTGGTCTCTACAGTTCAAAAAGAATGTAGATCAGTTTGGAGGGGGTTCAGAGAAGAGCCAGGAGAATGATTAAAGGATTAGAAAATATGTCTTAGAGTGATAAATCCACAGAGCACAGTTTATTTAGCTGACCAAAGAGACAGTTATGGGATAATTGGGTTACAGTCTTTAAATACCCGCATGGGAAAGAGATTGCATAATGGGCTTTTTAGTCCAGTGGTTCTCAACCTTTTCCAGATTGTGACACACTTGGCAACATATCGCGACCCTAAAGGACACACTAGCCTACGCACTCCAGGCCAAATCTAATCATCACCTTGGCTCTCCATGAGATACTTACACTGTGTGGCAACACAGTATTGTGTCCCTACACAGTGGTTGAGAACCCTGCTTTAGTCTATCAGAGAAAGCTATAAAATGATCTAATGGCTGATAGTTGCAGCTATACAAATTCAGCCTGGAAATAAGGCACACATTTTTAACAATGAGTAATAAACTACTGGAATAATTTACTAAGTGTGTAGGTGGATTCTCCATCTCCATCACTCTATCTTTAATTCAGGATTGGATGTTTTTCTAGAAGACCTGCTTTAGGGATTATTTGGGGGAAGTTCTATGTTTTGTATTATATGGGAAGACAGACTAGATGGTCACAATGGTCTCGTCTGGCCTTGGAATCTGAGAGTCTGGATTCAGCTTGGGTCTATTTCTAACAGTATGTGGGGAATACCTAATCAATGCATATTACTGATCTTACTTGTTTATTGAGGTCAATGGGACTATGCATGTGCTTTGCTGGAATGGAGCCAAAATGAGGCTATGAAAACCATTCAAAATGCTAACAAAATGAAGTTAAAAAAATATCAGTTTTAAGGGTCTGAGTGGCCTTCTCTCTCCTTACTGCCCCACACAATGATAAATGGACTGAGAATGTGCAGTCCCTCACTTGTGCATGGCGCAAGACTAATGGATTATTGCTGTAGGGAAGAGAAATTTCCTGGGTGCTAGAATGTGGCTTTTAAATCATAATCCTGAGCAGAGGGCAGTGAAGCTCTGCTGAACCCCAGGAGAATCATTAGAGAGATTTGTCAGAGGCCATGTGTACACTACAAAATTAAGTCAACCTAATTTATGTCAGCATACAGCCTCTGCAATGATTACGTTTCTTGTGCATGCCTGTGCTTTGCTTCGTGTGTCAGCAGTGCACGTGCTCACCAGAGCATTTATATCTATTGTACTGTCAGTGTGGGTCTTCGTGGGATGGCTCCTGAAAGCCAGTAATAGTCGACATAAGCAATACAGTATTTATGCTGATGCTGCATCAACCTAACTATATTGACTTTGACTCAATGTTGCTTGTGGAGGTGGCGTTAAGTCAGCATAACAGGGCAGTTATGGTGGAAGAAGTGAAATTTAAGCATAACACTCCCATAGTTAGGTCAACTTAAACTGTTGTGCCTCGACCTAACTCTATAGTGTACTGCCATATCTAGGAAGGCAAAATCTGTTCTGGTGGTACTTCTTGCACACAATGGATGAAATTCATCCCTGTGCAGAGGGACAGCACAGAGGCCTCATTTACATCCCATTTCAGCTCTGTTTTGAGGCCCAAAGTGTGATTTAAGTGATGCATGCTCTTTGTGCTGTTTACCTGGTAGGAACAGAGTCAGGAAAAGTGAGCGTCTTTATACTTTCAAGCCATTTTTCATTGCGGGTGGGGCAGTAAGGCAAGAGAAGTCCAGTCCATTAGAGTGGAGCAGATTACCATATGTCACTGTACCAGCCCACTCAGCCATGATCCCACCTTTTCCATTCTGTAGTTGTACTTCCTTTGTGGATCCAATGGGTGGGGGACAGTGAGCAGCTCATGCAGTCTCCATTATAAGTTTTGAATTCATTCCAATGGGGCTTTAAAGCTCTGGATAATTCAACTGTTAACCATTTCACTACTGATCATTTTAGCAGAAACATTAAGATAAATCATTTCTATGTTTTGTCCTATCTAGTGGTGGTTATATTCTGTCAAGAGGTCAGCATATTTAATTTCCACTTAAGCAGCGTGTTGAATGCATAAGTGGGACTTAGTGCTACATGAGGCTCGTGTAGGTTCTCTGCACTGGAGTCAGTTTCACATGCACCCAGAGCACTGTGTTGGGTTCCAAGATTCGGTCACTTCCAAACACACCCCAGATCAAACACCCTCAATCACTTAGCTCCATGGTTGTGCCTGGCTTCCATTTCTATGCTGGTCCAAAGCTGATGAACCAAAACCTTGTATCTCAATCCTTCCTCTAAATCTCTGGGGAAATTTGGATCCAGACCCAAACTTTGTAGCTTGGGACAGTATTCAGTTCCAAACCACCCTGTTTAATAGAAGAAACTGGAATTTATGCCTTTGCAGAATTTTTTTTAAAGTAATAACCTGCTCCAGGATTTAGATGAGCAAAACTCCCAATCTGAATCATTTTGTGGAGAAAGAAATGAAGCAAGAACGTGCACACTGTAATCAAAATAAGCACTTTGAGGTTTGGATCAGAGATGTAAATATAAATTAAGCAGAACTATTTTTCTCCTATAACATATTTTAAAAGCCAATAATGCAATTCAAGGGTTCAGCATTCAACTCAAAATAAAATTATATGAAAACCTCAGGAATTCATTGCTTTCTTGTAATATATAAACTGAATATTGGAGGCCAAAGATAGATTGTTTCCATACATCAGGTTAAAATTTTTATTAAAAAAGTCAGAAAATTGATATAAAGATGATTTACCACTAGGATAGCTATGGAGGTTGGAGTTGGCTATAAGAAGTATAATGCTGCTGTAGTGGAAAATGCATCACTACTGCATTGTAGAGCAAAACACTGCATCTGCCTCATTTAACTTAGTTTTTAAAGACCAAGATATGGAGGAACAGATTTTTTATTGCATAGGGATCATTTTTTTCTTCTCTTCTCATAAACCTTCCATATGCCCATACAGCTATGTCTTGTTTTCAATTTTAGTTTAGGTTTTTGTTTGGAGTCTCATAAAATTCTAATTTATTGCAGCTTCTCTTTATAAAAAGGAGTGGTGGGGGGTTGTGTGTAGGGAGAGAGGAGTGAGATAGCATGTGCAAGGCAGACTCAAGGAATGCTTTTATAAATTTAAAGCATCAGTTCTTTTAACTACTCCAAGCTGAGGCTGTGCTATGTTTATCCGCAAATGGTTTTTGTAGGCTGTGATCACTGGTCCCCCCAGCCACGTGTGTACTGTTCATATAGAAACGTTAAATTGACTTTGCAGGGATGATAATCGTATATATTTAATCCTTTGTTTTCCGAATAAAAATACTAGGCTTTTAGAACATGGTAAAGAGGACTAGATGAAACTGTGTAGCGTAGGTATGATGGGAAATGATGACTAAGGACCTTCGTCTGACCTCCCATGATACTGGGGCAAGATTCACTCTTAGCGCTTTCTTGTACCTTATGGAACCAGAAAATTGGCTTAATTGACCATCTGAGGATGCCACCAGCATGAGGACACCATGGTATGAGCATAGCCTGTCCCACACAGCCTTCCCTGGTTCAGGGAATGTGGCTGGAACACTGTGGAATGCCATTGATTCCCCGTTGTCACAGTGTCTTTCATAATGCCCTGGTTCAGTTTTGTTATTGCTCTTTTTATTTAAATCAGCAGACTGTTTGCATCCCTTGCTATGTGAGAGGAAAGTCAGGTAGAGCTATACTGTGTACTTTTAGAAAAGTCCTATTGAGTATGTCCATCAGATGGCTGCCTCACTTTAATCCACAACATTTGATTGCTCAGGGTTATAATGGCTGAAAAGGCATAAAAATGTGTTCACAAAGAGGGTAACATTACATCCACTTTGCACTCAGAGTATGCAGTGGACATTTTGACTGAGTAAGGAGTTAAGGATTTGGACCCATAGAAGAAATGTGGGACATATTTAGAGCCAAATCCTGCACAAAGCTCCACAGATGATGATATGCCTGCAGCTCATTGCAAGATCAGGGCCTTCCATCTTCAGTCTTAGAGCAAGATTTCATGAAAATGAATGTGTCAGCCAGTTGTAACCAGAGCCACTATTTTTGTCATCAGTGCTCTGGTGAATTAAATATGACATTTATATTGGAGCTTCTTGATTAAAAATACCAAAGGAGCTGGAAACCGTAGTGGACACAGAAGGCTACTGTGAGATTTTGAAGCTTCACTGGTTTCAAAAGGGCCAGCTCCCAGCTCCTTGGTCAAGAGAGTGCATCACAGCCCTGGAATCTCAAGGAATGTCATCTTCCAGAGCTAACTGCATTTTGCACAGGAATAACTTGGGTGGAGGACATTCAAACCCACAATACGTTATAAAATATTTTTTATCCAATGTTATGCGCATTTTATTGGCTAATTGTTTCCCCTTCCTTTGTAGATGCACATGCAAGGAAGCTGTAAGGACCTTTTCTTTCTCTGCAAGGGCTGGGTCCAGTTGTAGTTCCAGTAGTCTGCTTCCCTTATAGCATCCCTGGCTGGCATCACAAATTCTTCCTGAGGCCAGGGTGGATGAGGAAATAGGCACATGGATCCCCTCCCCTGCTACTGGCCAACAGACCTGGCCAAGGACACAGAGGAGGCACATGTTATACAATCCTAGAGATACGTAATCTTTTCTGAATCTTCCATGGGACAATAAAACCCCACATTGCCCCCAAGGTGAGCCGGGGAAGGAAGTACAAAACCTGGGTATGCACCATGTTGTATTCTCAGTTAAGCTTGTCTAAGAGCTTTACCTGTTGCAGAGATAAGCATCCATATAGTTTTCAGAGTTCTTACAGCCAGTTTCAGAGAAGATGAACACACTGTCCTCTCTCACAAACTCTATTTTTTTTTCTTGTGGGTTCCTTTATATAAAATAAGTTATTTTAGACCAAAAATATACTTTTTAAAATTGTCAAGATAACATAAGTGACTGCATATTAAATTCCCTTTAAGTCATAATAGACATACATTCTGCAGTGCCAAGAGTTTGATGCTAGTGGTGGTGGGGAACACAAGTCAAAATCAGCAGAAGAGATTTTGCTCAAAATTACAAAGCAGCTAATCTGACAAAGTTATAAGCAATCAGAAAGAGGTGAATAGTAGGGTGGGAGCTATTAAAATGGAAATCATAAACCAACTTTAACATGTGTTAACTACCACTCATCTATAATAATATATAACATTATTCTTAGAGTATTCTCTGAGAACCACCTACCACGATGGTGCTATATATAACATAGTCTGTATGTGTATGTTGTATACATAAGCATTCTATTGATATCTATCATTGTATATTGTTGGCACACTATTTAATTCTAAGAAAAGCAAGTAAGGAAGCTTGCATTGCTTAGTTTTTTTAACTGAAGGTACTATGGTGGTAAAAGATCACAGGAATGGGTTTGTTTGATGATGGAAAGAGAACACTTCTAATTTCTCTCACATATTTGAAATCTATTCCTGCAGAATCTGCAATGAAATACAAGAAAAGCCCAGCTGGGGGGAAACTATTGGGCACTGGATTTTTCTCTAAACAATACTCATTGTAGGTTTGTAATTCCTTTTTCTTCTGAAATAGCTAATTTAACTCTGTTCACTAATCTTTAAAAAAAAAAAAAAAAAAAAAAAAGGCAAAACGCCCATTCAGACTAAAATATAAATTAACACATACACCCCCTTTTCTTTCCTTCCTGTTTGGTGTTTTCTAGCTCTGCTTCTCGGACAGCTGAATGGGGGCTGGGAAAGTGTTTACAATATTTTCACATGATTGAGATGGCAGAGTTCTTGCACTCTGTGAAAGGCCTTCTGTTTTCAGATGGCATTGAAAGTTTACCGTCTTTCCAGACAAAAGGAAGAGAGCCTATTGCTAGTGGATGAGTAATGGGCATGGCCTCTGCACAATACCTTCTATCCAGTGCTAAATCTACATGGTGTTCTAAGGCTTCCCTCCTTCTCCAAAGCAACCATTGTCTCTGCTCTGGGAGACCAACACTGCTCATTGGGTGAATGGGGAAGCAGCCAAGAGGGGAAGGCTCTGTGACAACAGTTGCTCAGTGCTCACTGCCCAGTATCTGCCTTCTTACTATTCTACTATAAATAGTTGGAAAACCATCAACAATTGGCCATGTTCTTTACAAATATGTTGCAGACCATCTGTATAGTTTCTAGTTCCAGAAGATTCCAGTAACTCACTAAGTTTTAATACATTTTTCTTTAGCTAGTAATCAGATGGGCTGTCCCAGGATAAATGATTAAAGCCAAAGGCTGCTATAATTAATAGATGGAAATTAAGACTGTACGGAGAGCAAAGTAGCAGAGTCCAGTATTTATTTTCCAACATGCAGCTATGATTATATGCTTTGAGTTGGTCATTTATTTATTAGTTTGTTAGGTTTTTTTTTTTTTAAAGTTTCAATTGATTGATTTTTGGCACAAAAGTATGTTGGTGGCAAAGATTATTAATATACTCCTTTTAAATATTTAAAAATTACGCCAAGTTTCTCACAGAGAGGCTGTGCATTTGTTGTAGGTAAAGCTTTCTTGTTGGTATTAAACTAATATATTTTCAGTTTTCAGCTGATGAGAAAATATATATAATAGAGAACTTCTATTTGATTTCAGCATGCATTAGCTACATTATGAAGAGATTTCTAAGAATTATCTAAGTATTCACTGAACACAATCAAATTAATATTGAGTTTGTTCAGCTAATAAATGTCAACCTTATGTTCTTAGTATTTTCCACTAATTTGATGAATTTGCATGAATGCTGTTCTGTTCTTCTGGACAAAGTGGGGAGCTAGGACATAGGATGAAAAGGGTGTGTGTGTGTGTGTGTGTGTGTGTGTGTGTGTGTGTGTGTGTGTAAATAGTGCATTACATTTATTATCAAAACTAGTTTCCAAATTACTTGCAGGGAGCTTCCAAGATATTTAGGTCTAGTATCAGATTTTTTTTTAAAGAGTTAATTGTTTAAAATGCCACTAAAATAGTCTGGCATCATTCCTTCTTTTGAAACAGCAAGTCAGCTGAAACTTGTACTTTTTGCTATGGGGGGTGGGGAGGAATCAAATGGCTACTTTTTCTATTAATGAGTATGACCATACAAATTCTGCTTTGGCTGCTCTTAAAGGGGCCCTGCACACTTTTAAATGACTTCAGATGAACACTAATTCCTTTCTTCCACATAACGGTTTATAACCCTTAGTTCTTTAATATTTTGCATTGGGAAACATTTGCAGAAATACTTCTGCACTTGTTCTGGTTTAATTAATGGCAAACGTCTGTTGAATTCAGAGGTGTGGGTTTCACCCCAATGCCATGACAAGGGATTTCCTATGCATCTGGGGGTGGGGAAGCAGGGGAAATGAGGTTGTCTCTATAGTAGCCTCAGCGCTTGTGCTTGTGAATGTGGGATACACAAGTGTCTGTTCATTCATCAGCACTGGGAAAGCAATGTGACTTGTACTGTAGATTCTTTATGGCATTTTGTTATATATTTATACAGGGCCTAACACATTGAGGCCTGGTCCAACGCTGGGGCTCCTAGGTGCAAATAAATAATCATAATTGTAAAAAAGTCAGCACGATTTATGTCCACCCTGTAGCTCTCATAGCCATCTGATAGCCATGTTAGAAAACTGAATTCAGTGAGTAATCATAGACCTGTTGTCTGTCACGTGACCGATGTGATTTAATGTAGTTGGGACAGGACTTTACAAGTTAGGGTCTGTGTTGTTCAGGAGGTCAGACTAAATGATCATGATGGTCTCTTCTGACCTTAAAGTCTAGGAGTGAGTTAAGAAAATAAATGTTTAAGCGTGATTTATATTCAGCTCTGGCCAGACAGGAGCTTACAGAGTTTGCCTAGCCTGCACTTAATTGAGTTTTAAACTTGTTGAGCCAATGTAAAGGGGGCCCTGTGTCCTGATTCTGCAAATACATGCGGTGGTGCAAATTATGCAGAGTCCCAGTTGATCTCGAAGGAGGTCTGGGTGGGCAGAAGAGTTTGTGTTCTCAGGATCTCAGCCTTAGTCAGCCCTCGTAGGTCAAGAAGCTCGTTCAATGATACTTGCAAACCATGCAGTACATTCAGGGACCTGATGTGCCTCTTAATTTGAAATGTGGTATTTGGGTGTATGGATTTGTGGTGATTTGAATGGGATATGCAACAATTCAGATGTGGGCACTTGCTTGTAATTGCATCATCATACATTCAAAAGTATGCACTGACGTTCAGCTGGAAACACTTGTTACAAATAGTTCCCTCTGCCCACCAATTCTTATTATGGGGTAATGGAGGTCAATGCAAACTTTGTAAAGGATTGTGAAATGCTGCCTTATTTTCACCCATGATACCACGCAGCACATCATAAGGTGGATATAGTTTCCAACTAGATGCTGACATAATGTGATAGTGTAGATAAGGCACAATTAAACCACTGTGCTAGAGTGGACTCATCAGTTTTACAGCTTCACCAGTATGCTTGCTAGCTGAGATCCCTGAATTTCCTTTGAACCCAGGTCTCCCATTGACAGTGCAATGATCTGCCTGCTGAGCCACTAGACCAATATTGTTCTTTCAATCTCTCAAACATGTGCTATAAAAGAGTCTGATTCACATGAGAAATTAAGTATAAGATCTCTCCTCATAAAGACATTATACCATGAATGCTCTCTTTCTGCTAGCTGTAAGAATAGGTGGCTCAGGGGTGAAAGGGTAGCATTTACATTTAAATACACCTATTGGAAACACACAAACAGAAGGCTAAGAGTACTGCACCCTCTTTGAATTCTTTTGGAGTTTGCTGATTCTTTGGTTCTTTACATAACAGCGGCTCCCTCCTTTTTTTTTTAACTAAGCAAAAATGAGAAAGATGATCCTTAAAACCCCTCAAACTAAAACTGCTAAAGTCTTTGTGTGGGCGGGATGAAGTAAATAATTGGTTGGAAAAGGATCGTTTTAATTTTTATCTATGTGTTCAGCTTCTGTGGTCAAGTGCAGATTCGAACTGAAGTTTCTGCGCCTGTTCTAAATGGTGCTGACTGTGCATGATAACATTTAAGCTTTCCAGAGACGGTGAACAGCATCTTCTGTGTGTGTCAACCAAGATTTACTAGTGATAAAATGGAAAGTTTATTACAATTTGAAGAAAACAGAAACCAAAATATAGGGGAATTAGAACTGGGTGCCAATGTGCCTTGGCAGCCTGTGTGAAAACTCAGCAAGAACCTTGAAATATATCAATTTAATTCAGTCCAGGGATTTTTCCTTTTTTCCTTTGGAGTCTTCTTCCCCTCCCCCATATGTTAGTGACTTTACAGAGAAATTGGAAAACTGTTTTATTTTTTGGACATACAATTACAAATATGTAAACTGTATCTTTTCTTTCCGCCTTTTTCAGGTCTCCTTTTTTTAGGAAGCTATTTTTTCATGCTCCTGAAATTTAACAGGGATTAAAATTTAACATCTACAGGGAGATACCCAAGAACTATGGTTGGTTTTGCAAATGGCTCCTATTTTTATAGTGCATTGGACTAAAACCCCAAATCTAAACAACTCTGAACTTTGGAGTGCTTGAAATCTAGTTCATTATGTGGCATCTGCTTATCTCTAGTAATAATTATTTCTCCCAAAGATATATTTACTACTATTACTATAATATTACAGAGCCTTTCACCCCAAGGCATTTTACAAACTAAATACAAATGTGAATCGTCTTCAAGGGACTATTAGTAAGTAGTCAAATGGTTTACAAAAGAGCGACAAAAGGAAAGATAGACTAGGAACCGTGGTGCCAATCCTTACACTTAGAAAACCTTTTATGTGCTCTCTAAAGTCCATGCAGCTATTCTATTCCACTTGAATTGCACTGCAGATGTTAGAATTACACTGAGATGGAATTATATTCAGAAACAACTGGATCCAATATCACCTCTCTTTTCTACCCTAAGTCCTGGTTCCTGGGATAGAATGTCAAGAGCTTTTCATTCTCCTGGTTGATTGGAAGGACTGGGAGGAATTATGGTAATTTGCATTCCATTTGCTCATCCGGTCCTGCATTGCCTATATGTGACGGAAAGCATAGGATGTAATCTAAAATCCAGTGAAGTTAATGGGAAGAATCCCATTGATTTCAGTCGGCTTTGGATCAAGTCTGTGAAGAGAACTACTGTGTTCAGCACTCTTTATTTGCTCTGCTTAAAAGCAGACACATCTCAGAAACAGACTCTGGGGTAGATACCTGTGGTACTCTGATGCTCCATGTTGATAATCACTGCTTTAAACTGGAGCTCCTGTAAACGGACAGCTTGCCCTCCTTGGAAACTGAATTTATCACATTTTATATATCAGGTTTTTATTATCATTATTATTATTATTTTATTATTAATATCTGGCATTTATATGGGCCTAATATTTATAAATATGTATATTATTTGGGGTTTATATTTATGCACATAGACCTTGTGTTAACAAACCGCATACAGTTATTCCCTAATTAATTGAAGCATATTGATCTGTTTATTCTTAAATGTCTTGCATCGTTTCATATTGCGTTCGAATAACTTCCAGATTTACTTCAATCCACTCCTGAAATAATAATGCTCCTCTTAAAATATAATTAACTGCTTTGCATTTATATTGCTTACATAGCCAAGTCAGGCTAGAGACTGTCACCCTATAAAACAGCTTTTCACAATGGGAGGCTACATTAAAAATAGAATTGCTGGATTCAATAGGAGTGGGAGTGGCGAAATCATGTCCTTTCTAGAAGATACACTTCTTGATTCAGACAGAGAGAAAAATGCAAATTAATATAACACTACTACTGCTACTACTACTACTAATTAATAATTCGAACTGAAATAGAAACAAAGAAACCTATCAGAATGAGGGCTCACTGCTGTTACCACTGCAGTGATTGTAATAACATCATTTACTTCAGTGGGAGTGGGTTCAAACTCTGGGCCTAAACCCACAGTACTGCAAATAAAGGAGAAAAGTAAAAGAGCTGTTTGACTAGATCCATTACCATATCTTTGGGCCTCTCTCTCTCTC
>ML685763.1:2447586-2539700 GCA_007922175.1 Pelusios castaneus
TTGCCCTTTGATTCCCTGGTCTTCCACAAACTTGCCATATAACTCTGAGCTCATAAGTCAGACTTGCCCTAAGTCACATAGGCCCAAATCTGCAAATATATTCAGGTGCCAAATTGCCACTTATTTCAACAGAAGTTAAGCACCTCATCACCTTTAAGATTCTGGGCCTTAGCCTTTCTGTGCTTCAGTTTCCCATGTGAATAAATATCTTAAAAGACTCCCATAGTATGGGGATGGAGCCATATAAGTAGTCCTTTAGACAGATATGAACGGAGTACTCCCATTGATTTTAACAGAGGCTTTGCACACATCTGAGAGGAGAATTAGGCCTGAAATGAAATGATATAATCAATTTAAAATCAATAGAGCAGACTAAAATATATGTTTATATACTCTCAGTTTGATTCTCAGAATAGATAGTGGTGGTGGCAGAGTGGCACTCTATGTGAAAGAAAGCATAGAGTCAAGTAGAGTAAAAATCTTAAATGAATCAAACTGTACCACTGAATTGCTAGGACTAGAAATTCCTTGTTGAATAATAGAATAAGACTATACTATTGACCATCTGGTCAGGATGGTGATGATGATTGTGAAATGATCTAGGAGATTAGAGTGGTAATAAAAATAGAAATCTCAATAATTGGTGATTTCACCTATTCTCATATTGACTGGATTCATGTCATGTGAAACAGGATGCAGAGATAAAGTTCCTTGATACCGTAAACGACTCTTTCTTGAAGCAGCTAGTCTTGGAACCCCTAAGGAAAGAGGCAATTCTTGATTTATTCCTAAGATACTCATGGGATCTGGTCCAAGGGGGGAATATAGCTGAACTGTTTGGTACTAGCGACCATCATGGAATTAAATTCAACATCCTTCATGGGGGAGGGGAAAGGGAAGATGCAAAAGAAGCTCATCACAGTAGCATTTAATCTCAGAAAAGGGAACTAAACAAAAATGAGGACATCATAAAAGTGAAATGCCTTCAAGCTGCATAGAAACTTTTTCAAAATACCATACTAGAGGCTGACATTAAATGTATGGCTAAACAATAAAATAAAAGAAATGGTTAGAAGCAAAAGAGGCATCCATTACAAATTCGAAGTTACATCCTACTGAGAAAAATAGAAAGAAGCATGAACAGTGTCAAGTCCAGTGTAAAAGTATAATTAGGAAGGCCAAAAAAAGAATTTGAAGAACTAGCTAAAGACTCAGAAACTAACAGCAACTTTTTAAAAATAGAACAGAAGCAGGAAGCCTGTCAAACAATCAGAGGGACCACAGGATGGCTGAGGTGCTAAAGGGGCACTCAAGGAAGACAAGGCTAATGTGGAGAAATTAAATGAATTATTTTCTTTGGTCTTCACTGCAGATGTTGTGAGGGAGATTCCTGCACCAGCGCCAGTCTTTTTAGTTGACATATTTGAAGGACTGCTCCAGACTAAGGTGTTAATACAGGAGTTTTTGGAACAAATTGATAAATTAAGCAGTGATGAGTCACCGAGACCAAATGGTACTGGTATTCATCTAAGGGTTCTGATGAAATTCAGCTATGAAATTACAGAACTACTAATTGTGGTATGTAACCTACAATTTAAATCAGCTTGTGTGCCAGATGATTGAAGGATAACTACTGTGACATGATTTTTTTTAAAAGGCTCCAGAGGTGATCCTGTCAAGTACAGGCCAGTAAACCTAATTTCAGCATCAGGCAAACTGGTTGAAATTATAGTTAAGAAATTATAGTTAAGAACAGAATTATATCAGACACATAGATGAGCACAATTTCTTGGAGAAGAGTGAGCATGGCTTTGTAGAGGGAAGTCATGCTTCACCAGTCTATTAGAATTATTTTAGGGGGTCAAGAAATATATGGACAAGGGTGATCCAGTGCATATTGTGTACTTGGACTCTCAGAAAGCCTTTGACAAAGTCCCTCATCAAAGGCTCTTAAGTGAAGTAAGCATGCATGGGATAAGTGGGAAAGTGCTCTTAGGATCAGTTCCAAAGGGGTAGCCATGTTAGTCTAGTTCAGCAAAACAAACAAGGAGTCCTATGGCCCTTTTAAAGACTAACACATTTATTTATCACATGAGCATTTCCCAGCATTTATTTTCCACCCATTCTGTAAATTCCCTATCTTCAAAGCATCTGATGAAATGGGATTTTCTCCCATGAAAGTTCATGAGATAAATAAATTTGTTAGTCTTTAAACGTGCCACGGGATTCCCTCTTAGAATCAGTAACTGGTTAAAAGACAAGAACCAAAGCATAGGAATAAATAGGGATTTTCAGACTGGACAGAGGTGGTATTTCCAGAGATGGTGCCCCCAGGGATCTGAATTGGGAGAATCATATATTTATGATCAAAATTTTCAAAATGATTTGCAAAAAGGGGTATACTGTGAGATGGCAAAATTTGCAGATGATACAAAATTCCTCAAGATAGTTAGGTCCAAAGCAGACAGCAAAGTGTAACTAAGGGCTCTCACAAAAAGGAGTGATTAGGCAACAAAATGACTGATGAAATTCAATGTTGATAAATGCAAAGTAATGCATCTTGGAAAACATAATCCTAACTCTACATACAAAATACTGTGATCTAAATTAGCTGTTACTACTTGTGAAAGAGATCTTGAAGCCATTGTGGCTGGTTTTCTGAAAACATCCACTAAATGTGCAGTGGCATTCAAAAAAAGGCAACAATGTTAGAAACCATTAAAAAAAGGTAGATCATAAGAGAGCAAATATCATAATGCTATCATATAAATTTATGGTATGCCCATAACTTGAATACTGCATTCAGTTCTGGTTGCCCCATTTTCAAAAGATATATTAGAATTGGGAAAGGCATTAAAAAGTGCAGCAAAAATTATTAAGGATCTGGAACAGCTTTCATGTAAGGAGAGATTAAAGACTCTGACTTTTCAGCTTGGAAAAGAGACAACTAAGATGGGATATGAGAGAGCTGTAAAACCATGCCTGGTGTGGAGAAAGTGAATAGGGAAGTTTTATTTACTCCTTCACATAATACAAGAACCAGGGTTCACCCCAATGACATTAACAAGCAGCAGATTTAAAACAAACAAAAGAAAATGTTTCTTCACACAATGCACAGTCAAGGCATTCCCAGGGCATGTTATTAAGGCCAAAACTATGATAGGGTTCAGAAAAAAATTAATCAGTTCATGGAGGTTAATCAATTACTATTAGCCCATATCCTGGGTCTCCTTAGTCTTTGATTGCCAGCAGATGCAAGTGGACAACTTAGTGTTTGTCTGTTCTGTCCTTTCCTTCTGAAGCAGAATAGAGGGGTAGATGGACCATTGGTCTGATCCAGTATGGCCAATCTTATGTTCTTGTTTATACTAAGGCCCCATTACTCCACTCTTGCAGTGTAAAGGGACATTAAAATGGGTGTGAATTGCAGTTATATTCATTGTCAGACTTGTTAAGGTGTATTTAAATATTTAGGTCCCTTTATGTGAAGGAGGCTTTATGTAAAGGATTATGAGGCCCCTTATTTTGTAAATGCATCACTAACATTTTCTTCTTTATTCTCCAAAAAACCACCATTCAAGATTAAATTAGTTTTTCTTTAAAAGAGGCTAAATCAGCTGATATTTGTTGAGACATTCTTATGGACAATGATCTCAAATGCATTGAATTAAATCAAGTTTTGCTATTGAGTTCAATGGGGCTGAGTAGGGTGCACTCTAACTACTGCGTTAACAGTGAAGTAAGTAGACGATCAATCCAGTCAAGTGCTGCTCAGAAGGAAAAGCTGTGCTGTTTCATATAAAAGGTTTCTATCATTAACCTTTACCTTTTTAAATATACTTTTGAAGAAAAAAAAATCTTTGTTTCTTGATTGCTCTAGCCAGGACTCTCTCACTTAAAATAGACTGCAAAGTCTGACCCGTCAGTAATAATACCTGGACCAAACTGTTTGGTGACGCATATATAATTATGATGTTAAATTACAGTAGAGCTAGAATGGAAGTTCATGTTAAATAGGCAGAATTGCTAAATTCACTCTTCACTAGCTCTTTGTCATCCACTCATAGGAGCTGAAGCATCTTTCAGTATCAGGTCTTGTAGTTACGAGGGCAGGTCTAGAATGCAGCGGGATTTTGGCAGCAATTGAAGGGAGATACAGAAAGTACTTAAAATACCTTACCTGTCCCTCTGACGGCCAAGTGCCTACTTACTGCAGTATTTTCAGTGCATTGAGTCAAAGGGAAACCTTCCCTTGAACTCAGTGCTACTCTAGTTGCTGAGGTGATCTTCACCGATAGACTTCCTGATTGACTGCGCAGGTCTTCACAGACCCAATCAGTCTATTGGGAAGATGGAGCTGACGGCAATACATTTGCCGCCATCAGTGAATACTAGCCCCTAGAAAGAAGAATATCTATTTAAGGCCCACTCCTGCGCCCACTGAAGTCAAAGAAGAAATTCCCTCTGCCTTAACTGGGAGGAAGACTGGCCCTTTATAGCTCTCAACAATAAATTAAAAATATTACTTAGAAATGGGTCCAAACCAACAGCTTCAACCCAAACATTCTGAGTATTGGAAGCAGACGTTGATCCCTGGCTTGATCCAATCTCCATTTCAGGGTGAACCAAAACCCTGAATCTGACCCCCTCACTCCAGACTAAGTTGGAGTCTTGCAATTCTGATCTTTCTCTCAGAAATATCCCTCCATCGTTCTCTCTCTCTCTCTCTCTCTCTCTCAACCACATATGTTTACATTTTTTTACTCCCAACAAAAGTTGTGATGACCTGCATGGACAGAGCTCCTTTATCACGGCAACAAACATGATGTTCCTCTCACATAGCATTTCTATCATGTGTGACCTTTCATCTTGAACTGCCATGACCTTTTTATTAATGCTGCACTGTGCTGCTTGCAGAAGCCAGGAAAGAAAATCTTTTGTTTCTATATAGAATACCGCTAAAGGACATGATACGGTCTTGTTTCTAATCCAGCTAATTAAAATCTGCATGTGTAGTGTAACTGAGAATGCAGCCTTCGCCCACCACTTTCCCACAGGCAGGGAATAAAGGCCTTCAGTGCAGCAGCAGCTAGCCACCCTTGGATAACAGAGAACAGAGCCCACAATTCATCCCAGCTTTCCTTATCATCTCTGTGGCGCGTTCCCCATCTTTCCCCACCCCCCCTTCTCCATAGAATCACTTACTGTCAGGAGCAGTGCTCCTTGGGACAGCCCCTCAGAATGTAATCAAGTTAAAATCATGTTTCTTATTTGTCTGTACCATAGCAGCTCCAGATATCCCTTTCCAGTGTTCAAGAGAAAAAACCCAGTTCTGACTGGATGTAAAAAATCTATTTATTTAAAGCCATTTGGCCAAGAAATAGCTGAACAATTCCGTTCAACAGTTCACACTTTTATATGCTCACCATGTGGGGTGTTGAGCATTTACCTAATTATAATAGTGTATTAATAAATGGTGCCTTTTGGTATGCTTTTTTGTTAGGGTTACAGAACTGGAATTTGGTGGGGGGGGCAAAATTGTTAGTTTTGACTTTTTGCGTTCTGGTGGATAGTACAGGATGGGAGGTATGAGGAATGAGCAGAAAGAGTACTACTAATATGAAGCCTCCGCCTGTTTTTTCTTTCTATAAGCCACATTTTTTATATGATGATGAGGTCAGCAGGGAACAAACAGCTATGCCAGAATTGCCTGCAAAGATCCAAAACTTGGACAGAGACTGTGCAACATTAAATGTAAATAAAGTGAATGTAAAGAGTCCCCTATAATTCCTGCTGGTAAAACACATGAATAATCTTCCTGTGGACATTTAAGAGAGCATTTCCTAGTTATGCCACAATGAATGGTTTGAGCAGCTGTGTGCTCAGTTAAACATCATCCACATACTGCTGTAGAAGAGGCAGATTTTCCTGTGTGAATTGATCCCAATTTGATTAGCTCAAATCCAATGAAAAATATTCACAAAATATTCATATTTTTATTCATAAAAATAAAAGCAAAAAATTTTTGCTAATGATACAGACATTGAATTAGGCTTTAAGGGTGTTGGGGCAGATAGATCATGTGTTTTTATAGAATAATTTATACACGTGCATTGCACTCAGTGAATAATTAAAAAGAATAAGAATCTATTGTTTAAAAAAAATCTAATGCAGTTTGGTATATGGGAACAAAACTAGCTATGGTATCTAACAAGGAAAAAGAACGTTAAGGGCATCAGAAACATTATACTGCCAATCTCATAAACAAAAATATTATTATCAAGTAGAAACCTTAACTGTAACCCAGAGATTTTTGGTGTACATACAGTGTATGTATTTTAGTTGCTTTGATTTTAGAGAGAAACAGAGATAACGTGTTGCTGCATCTTTGGTAGAATTCAGAGAATAACATAATTTTACAAAATTGCTGGCAATTTCAAAAAATCGTTTGTTTAAAAAAGGTGTTGGGTCTAACTGAAAATGGCACATTTTTTAATTTTTAGCAAATTGAAAAGTTGAAAAAAAATCATTTCAGGTCTAACAAAATATTTAAAGATGAAATCAAAATGTGTTTTTTCAATGTCAACGATTTTAAAATTTTGTTGTTTTTTAAAAAAATAAAGTTAAAGGCAATTTAGAAATGAAAAATATTTTCTAACTGAAAAATTAAACCATTCTGCTTTTTTCCAAAAAAATTCCAGTTTTTTTTCCCTTGACTGAACCAATCTCGCAAAATTGACACAAGTTTGCAGAACGCTTTGATGTCACTGAATCTTCGTTTCATTTATCAAAAATGTTTAATTTGAAAAATTTCACCAGCTCTAGTCTTGAGAACAATAGTGCCTACATAGTCAAAGAGGAAAATGTCTACCATACTTGCTTTATGGTAAAATTATGTATGCATATGGCTAGAATGAAAGGCTGATTAACAGAGAAGTTCTCTATGTGAGATAATTTATATGTATTTTTCAGAAGTTTTTTTGCAGGTTATTTTAAGATTGTTGACTAAAGAATATTGTTTATTTTGACTTAGCATTGAGGATGTTTTATGATATTTATTTATACTTGATAAAATTAATCTGTTTTTTGATTGCATGGACAGTAAAAAAATTTGTGTTGCTGTTAATTATTCATTTCCTTGCTATTAAGTGCTTGACTTTTGTAAATGATATGATAGGTACCAGAAGTACATTGTTGTCACTTAGAAACCATCACTGAGTTTTGATAGGTAGCCTGTGTTTTTGAAATTGCTCAACTTTTTTTAAACATTGTATATTTTTTCCTTTGTGTAGGTAAATGAAGATACAGACTATTACACCAAAGGAGTGAACAATACAGGTAAAGCTAAAAATGGACACTGCACAATCCTGTCTCATTCAATGCACATATGAAATTCTGCTTGCTACCTCAGCCCCGCATTCATGAACAGCACAGCATACCTTTGCTCCAAATGCTCATAAAGAGTGATAACTATCATAATACATTAAGTATCCGGCATAACAGTAGAACAAAAGTCTGCCAGATGCACAACCAATCTCTAATTCACTAAAAAAAACAGGGTCTCCCTGCCAAGTCACTGAATTGCTTTCAACATAAGTTACTGCAGCTGAATCATTTGCCTAATAATATTGTTTTGCATTGTACACAGTGTTTTTCAGAGATAACTCTCAAATAACTTTATAAAAAGGGTGTGAATGTTACCACCACCCATTTTATATTTGGCCTAATGAAGAACACATGTGAAAAAAAGTGTGAGAAGTGTTGTGGTTTGGGATATGCGCTATGGGCATACTGTTCCCAGCTCCATCACAAGTATTTGCATACTTCTGATACCAGGGGATGTTGTACAGAACACAGTAGTAAAGGAGCTAACTGCATTTAAGTACTAAATCCATATTTCCAGAGGTTTGTAACTCAGCCTTAAATATAATTTTCTGACATTCAGTGTTAATTTTCTATTTAGCTAACATATAGTCAATTTGTTTGCCAAAAAGTCTACAATAAAATATGGCTGAGAGAACTATGGAGTTTTACAAGTAGTACACAGAGCTATTTAAAATTTTCACCCAGAGATTGCGTATAGCTCCCTTGAGACTGGCCATTCTGGTGCGTTAGTACCTTCTTTCAGATACTAATCTCTCATATCAAAACATGTTCTTCAAGAAGTGTCAAAAGAAGCTGAAGGAAGGTTATGATTTGACATTATATGTTTCTCTCATGAATGTGTTTCCAGCTTTTCCTTCCTGAACACAAACAATCCAGCGTAATGGCGCAAGGGAAGTGGATGGTTGGATTGTTTTATAAGGGAGTGAAATGAAAGGGTCAGTGAATTCTGCCTTTAGTTCAAATTGTGAAGATCACGACAATAATGTTTCATCCAAAGTGATGATTCAAAGGTACAGTAGGGGCAGCTGCTTGAGTGATCACAAACTGAAGTACAAGTTCTTGTCTCTTCTGATTTTCAAGTCAAAAACAGTAATGGGAATCACAAGCTACTTTTCCCTCCTCCACCCCCCTAATAGAAATGAACACAAAGGCAGCCAGTTTTTTTCCTTCACACTACATCAGTATGTTTGTAACTGGTGGGAAAGGCAAATAGGACATACTCAGGATGACACTGAAACCACATCACATTGGGAATTAAAAGAATGGCATCAGGCTAAACCCTAATGTTCTTACTGGCTATGTCTACACTTACTAAAATGAGTTTGAATTAGTAAGTTCAAACTAACTAATTCGAACTAATTTTAGTTAGTTCAAATTAGCTTAATTCAAACTAGAAAAAATTAGTTCGAACTAAGCAAGCGCCATTCATGGCACTTGCTTAGTTCGAATTAGTGATCTCCATTGATTCAATGGGCCGGTTAGTTCGAACTAAGAAATTAGTTTGAATTAACATGGCCGCATTGGTTAATTCGAACTAGTTAGTTCGAAATAACTCTTACTTCTAATGCCCTATTTGAAGTTATTAGTTCGAATTAAGGAAGCCCTTAATTCAAACTAATTAAAGCCTAGTGTAGCCATGGCTTTAGTTAGTTCGAATTAAGCCTCCTTAATTCGAACTAACTTGCCAGTGTGGACATACCCACTGAGATTTTTCATTCGAAGGACTTTTCCTTGAACGTCTGAGGAACACTGAGTTGTGAGCTCAGGATCTGACCCACTGCTCACCTCTTGTTTTTATTTATGTACATAGCATATGCCCGTTTATCTGAATAGCATCAGGGAAGCAGATTTCACTTGGATGATTGGGTGTTTGAGTGATCAAGAGGACAGCCTCTTTCCCCGGTTCTCTTGAGTACTCTCCTTCGCAGTCAGAAGCAGCTGGAGGAAGGAATAGACATTGCCATTGTCATGACGCATGCTCCGTAACAGCAAGGCAGAAGGCTTGTGAGCTTCTGGGTTCCTCCTGTGGCTGCTTGGCTCAGTGTGCCCGCCCCCAGAGGTGCATCAGCCCTGCCAGAGCTCCAGTGCCAACCAGGTGAATGACAACTCCATTGCGGAAACGATGGGAAGAGGCAAAGGGGGCAGAAGGGATGTGCATGCTGGGCAGGGGGTTTCACTGGGGTGGCGGTGTTGCATGCAAGAGGTTGTTTTGGGGAGAAGGTGAGGAAGGGATTGGGATAATGCAGAGGTTTGGATAATAGGGTTTTGGATAATCAGGTGTATGGTGTATTGCAGTAGTGTCTGGGTTCCTGTCAGGAGCCCAGGGCCTGACTGGGCCAGTTGCCGAACAAACACAGAATTGAAAGGCACTTACAATTTAAGGAGTAACACTAGTGCCTGTTGCGTCACTTCTTTCAGCAGAGTGCTGTGTGTGTGAATGCTGAACAAATCTGGCTCCACTGCAGCACTGATATGTTACATCTGCACTGTGATTAAAAAAAACCTGTGGCATGACCGCAGCTGGCCTGGGCTGGCACAGGGCTGAGGCTGTGGGGCAAGAAAACTGCAGAGCTCCTGGCCTGAAGTGTGGGATCAGAGGCCCTGGAAGAGGGGAGGGTTTTAGAGCCTGGGCTCCAGCCCCAGCCCATGTCTATGCTGAAATTTCTAGCCCTGACCTGGCCTCTGAGACTGGTGCCATAGGTTTTTTATTGCAGTCAGGCTCTGTTTATTACTCCTGGCACAGTGAGGCCAGAAAGAATCTGGAGACTGCCCAGCCAGGTGTGTGCAAGACCCCAGTTGGGTCTAGCCAGCTTGTATGCCAAGCCGAGTGGCTATTCCTGGGGATAGAAGGGAAAGGGACATAGTCATTGCACTTTGACTAGCCTTTGTCAGTGATAGTCCTTATGAGCTATCTACAGTGTAGATTCTCCACTGTTCTGGTGGCCAAACCCTTCTCAGGATTGAGGAGCCACAAATTGCCCCCTGCCCCCAGATGTGCTTAGTGAATCTTAAGTGTAGCTGAATATTGAAGCCAAAACACATGCAGTCATCAGGCTTAATTCCTGTTTTGGCTCATCTCTGGATAACCAGGAAAGTACAATTTGTCAGTATCTTTCATATCATTAATGCATGTTCCCAACACATGGTCTAGCTGTAGGTGAGTTTTGCAGATCTGCACTATGGTCAGTGTTCAATTAACAGTTAGTTACAAATCTAATGTTTCAAAGTCCCTGGAAGGTATTTGGGTTAATAGTTGGTACTTGAATAGTCAGAGACATTCATTGGCTTAAATTGGCCATTGGCATTCTATATACTCAGAATATGAGTGTAGTGCCAGATGTTCTAGCTTTCAAATGCAGAGTATATCTTAGCTGAAAGGACAACTTCCTTCCTAAATGTAACTGAGACTAGCACCATCTGAACCTCATGTATCTTTTGGCTAGAAGGCAAGTGCCCTAATGGGTAATTTATAAATATACCTAGCTTCTATATAACACTTTTCATCAGTAGATCGCAAAGTGCTTTACAAAGGAGTTTAGTTTAATTTTCTTCATTTTACTGATGGGGAAACTGAGACTCAGAGAGTTGAAGTGATTTGCCAAAATTCACCCAGTAGAACAATGGTGGAACTCAGGTCTTTTGAATCCCAGTCCAGTCTGCATCTACTAGGCAATACTGCCTACAGTTAATTGATTAATCAACCAACTAATGAATTAGTAAGATTGTTCCATAATGGATTATCTTGTAAAATACTTACCAGCGATGTCATATTGCTGTGCCGCTATTATGTGACACCTGTTTTACTCCCCTTGACAAGTCAAATTTACTGTCACCACATTTCAAATGAAAGCTGTTGGGTTTGCAGTATTTTCTTCTGTGTGTCATGATAAATAATGGGATCTAAGTCATGCACAGAAGACAAACAGGTGTGTGGCATACTTAATTGACATGCATGGCACAGAAAGTTTCAATCCTCTTCTGCATTTAGGATAAGCCCATTTGTACATGTTGTGCTCTTACACATGATGTCGTAAAATGGTCCAAGTAATTCTTAATCAAACTAAAATAATCCAATTCCAAAGGGGTAGCCGTGTTAGTCTATTGTAGAAAGACAACAGAGTCTTGCGGCACTTTTAAAGACTAACAGATATAAAGTGCCGCAAGACTCTGTTGTCTTTTTAAAATAATCCAGGATTTATTGCAAACTCATTAAGTTTTTGTATTCTAAAATTTACATTGTTTCTTTTAGATAGGCGGGTAGAGTACACATGCATAACCCGATGTTGCTAGCCAATTCTCTATTGGCTGCACATCAGAGAAAGCTACATAGAGTGAGTTATTGTATGAGATTTGGAATAATTTGTGCTTTTGCTATGGACTTTAGTTAAGATTGTACTAGGAAGAATGTCCTCCTTTGGCTAAACTACATCACTTTTTGGATCACAAACATCTGTAATGTGGTAGCCACATGCATCAGGTGTTCAGATCATTTGAGAGTCATTTAAAAATCTCAAAGAGCATCAGTTCTGTATTTAAGCGCACACTATACCTTACACAATTTGCTTTTCAATTATAAACATGTATAGAGCTTATGTGCCTGAGGAAAAAATAGTTGATCAGGGCAACAAAGGAAAATAAGATTCCTGTACACATGAATTTGCTGAGGTTCCATTCTGGGAGGTGCTTGAAAATGCATAAGTCCCCCACATGGGTGAAAAGTTGTATGTAACATAAGCATACAACCTACATGTGCTCTACTGTGTGTAAAGACAATTTCATGAAAGAATAGGCAAAGTAAACCAGAAAGGACTGAATCCAACAGAATTCAAGATACAAATTTTTGCATGTGTTCATTGAAGGCAACTAACAGAAAAAGAATAATCCTGAGTGATCAATAACAGAATGCTTTGGTATTTTCATGTGGAGTAAAAGATTGCAATAAACCCCTTTTTTCTATTATAGGCCTGATTTTTAGTTGCATCTCATCTCAGTTTCTGTTTTTACAGGTACAAAATCTGCATTCAGATTTAACGGTTAAAATTTAATCTAACAGTTCATTATAGGTTAAAAATGTATCTGTCTAATTATAGGTTATCCCTGATACTCAAGACCTAGAGTCTGTAAATTATTTAATAATTAATTGAATAAAAGAGGGCATGCATTAGAGCAATATCCTTATGTTACAATCTCCTTACCTTGTTGGATCCTTTGGCACCCGTCTTTTGCATTCTCTCTCTTTTTTCATAATGCCCTCTTTATGCTCCTAAGCATCAGTTCTTAATCATGGTCTCTGCTTGTAGAATCTCTTTGGATTAGTAGACACCTTCTATACTCTGATTTTCCTTTTTACACTAGATCTTATACCATTTAGAGGGACCTTTCTTTGCTTTTGGTTTTCCCTCTGGCTGATCACCATATTTGGGATTTTCCCACAAGGCAGGTTGGCAGGGGCCCTGAGAGTTTTTTTGCCTTTCCCTGTAGCGTGGGGCATGGGTCACTTGCTGATGGCTTCTTTGTACCTTGAAGTCCCTTCTGACCTTAGAATTTGTGGCTATGTCTACACTAGAAAAGTTAAGTCGACTTTGTTAAGTCGACTTTAATAAGGTCAACTTTAAGTTGACTTAAAGTCGACCTTATTAAAGTCAACTTAACAAAGTGGACTAAGTTGACTTAGCTTTAAGTCGATTTAGACCACTTTGTTAAGTCAACTTAACCACACTTAAGTTGACTTAATAAAGTCGACTTAAGGGTTACTCCATGTCCACATCATACTTAAGTCGACTTAAGGAGTCGACTTAAGGGTTAAGTCGACTTAATGAGTGGTAGTAACAAAGTCGACTTAAGCTTTCATTAAGTTGACTTAAGGAATTTCTTAAGTCGACTTAATGAAAGCCTAGCGTGGACATGGCTTAATTTAAGTCGACTTAAGCCTCCTTAAGTTGACATGAATTGCCAGTGTAGACGTAGCCTGTGAGACTAGGATGTCTTTAAATCATGATTTGGGGACTTCAGTGACTCAATAATAGGTTAAATGTCTATTGCAGGAGTGGGCAGGAGGTTCTGTGGCTTGTCTTGTGCAGGAGTTCAGCTAGGTGATCATATTTGTCCCTTCTGACTTTAAAAATCTATGAAACTTTTCTTCAGATGGTTCTCTCCCACCCATGGGACATAAATTTCCATATTTCCTTCAAGTGCCTCTCAATGCACCAAAAACCTTTTCTCCCTTGGCAGGATTTAGGCCCTTCTCGTCCTGATTCTACTGTCTTCTTTGAATCTCTTTCTCTGCTTTTTTAATTTTTAATTTAATTTGTTAATCTTTAAAAGTGCCACCTGACTCCTTGTTTGTTTTGCCAAACTAGACTAAAATGGCTCCCCCTTTAGAATTTCTCTACTTTAACGTCTTGCTTTTCCCATCTCTGCTTTTCTCACTCTAGCTTCGCACTTTCTTCCAAATCTGTCTTTTTGCTCCATACCATAAGCCTTTTACTCTCTGTTCTAGGTCCCTTTTGTATTGGAAGGCACCTGAAGGTCTCATTTTTAATAGCCTTCTCTTTCTTTCCAGGACACCCTCTCTCATAAAATCAAATTAAAAAACAAAAATGGAAAAAGCCTACTAGTCCAACCTCCATTCCTCTCTACAGTATATTTTCTACAACTTTGTTTAAGCCAGTTATAAATATCCCAATTAATACATTTTAGGAAATATTTTCTTGTCTCTTTGTAGTCCATAGTTTTATCTCTTTCTCTAATTTGTGAACACCTGATAGCACAAATGGCTTGGAAGATGCAAGTAAAAAATTGCTGCAGTCTTTCAAAAGTAACCTGACAGGTCTTGGAGGGTTCAATGTCTTGCAAACAATAGCTTTGGGAGGGAGCATTGCCTGTGCTTAGAGTTCTGCAGTCCTTAGTGAACTTCTTTTTTTCGAAATGAACTGCATTGTGTTTTTAATTGTGCTTTGAGTTCAGCATATTTTAGATCGGAATTCAGCACTGATCTCTTCTCAGCTAGATGGTAAAAATATATTGTTATTTAAAATAGTTATTTTTAGATTTTAAAAAGTTCTTATACTTTTCCTTGAGGAAAAGCATATACTATAATGGAAATGTCATAAGCCAAAACCCCTTATCTCCTCTGGTAAGCACTTAATTGGACTAGTCCCGATGAACTCTGTTGGAATAAGGGAATTGCAATCTGGCCCATAGATGTAGAAGAATTACTATACTAGTTCATAACACAATGCTCAGTGTCCTGCTTCTGTGCTGGTTCTTGATGCTTCACATTAGGAGAAAAAATTACCTTTTATCCACAACTTTAATGATAAACTCAAAAAATTCTAAGAGATTAGTGAAACATGATTTTTTGTTAGCCTAGAGGCCCTAGACCCTATTAGCCCATGACCTTCCAGATGTTCCATTCTTAGGTTATGTCTACACTAGCATCTTTGTCAGTATAACTTTTGTCTCTCAGGAGTATGAAAAAAATCTCCCAATAGACATAAGGCAGACTGACAGGAGTGCTGGTATGGACAGTATTATGTTGGCAGGAGAGCTTCTTCTGCCAACTATAGCTACCACTGCATGTTAGAGGTGGTTTAATTGTGTTGATATAAAGCGACTACATGAAAAATCTTACAGTGGCACAGCTGTACCATACTGATGTACTGGTTTAAACTCTCTAGTGTAGACATAACCTACATTATCATTTCAGCCAATTTACCACATACGAATGTAAAGTTTTACTAGTTTGTAATTCCATGGACTATTTGTAGAACCTTTTTAAAAATAACAGTACAAACATTTGCTACCTTCCTATTCTCTGGAATAATGTCTGTTTTGAATGATAGATTGTATATTTTTGTTAGTAGATTAGCCTCTTCAGGTACATCCACACTGGAGCCTTAGGTCGATTTAAGGAAGGTTAAGTCGACCTATAGACTCCTGTGTCCACATTGGGCTTTTATTAAGTCAACTTAAGCACTTCCTTAAGTCAACTTAATAACACCAACTCTTACAGTCAACTTAATGCTTAAGTTGACTTTATTAAGTTGACTTAATCCAGTGTAGATGGGGAAAGCCCATAAGTCGACCTAGGTGGTCTTCAGGCTCCCTCCCAGCTACCCATAATGCACCACTCCTCCATCAACCTAGCACCAACCAGTGTGGAGGCAGGCAGTTGACAGGAGTTTTCAATGTGGACTCTCTAAGTTGACTTAACAAGGTCAATTTTAAGTTGACTTAAAGTTGATCTTGTTAAGTCGACTTAACAGGGCCTCCAGTGTAGACAGACCCTTCATACTTAAGAATCCTTCAAATGGAGGATTACCTCCATGGAGGCCTGGTAATTACTGCTTTGTACATTAACAGTTTGATCTAGAATCTCTTCTTCTGGCATTTTGATCTATGATAATAGCTTATATTCATTACCAGAAAGGAGGAGGTTTAGTGTTGGTATCTCCCCAAAATTCTTGGCAGTGAAGGCTGATGCAAAGAGATCATTGAGTTTGTCAAGAAAGTACTTACTTTCCTTAATTGCTCCCTTTAACCTCTGCTGATCCAGCAGATACACTGATACTTTTTCAGACTTCCTGGTTCTGATATAAAAAACACATGTCAAAACAACTTATCTAACTAGTGATGTTTATAAAACAATCAACCAAACAACAGTTTAAAAAAAAAAAAAAGCCATAGGGAAAAGATGTGCAAACAATTGCAAGGCAGAAGGGATTTCAAAATGCTGCTGGTGGGGGTGAAAAGGGGTAATTCATCATTTAAATTAGGCTGATCCCCTCCTCCCCCGTTAGTATGAAATACTTTTGGTTGTAAAAGACTGGGTGAAGCACATGGCTGTTTCTCATTAGTGGTGGTTGTCACTAAAATGAATATGTTGCTGAGTGTTCAGTTTCTGGGAAACGTGGTTGAAATATGAACAGCTCCCTCGATTCTGAGCTCCAAGTCAGATGGTTGCAGATGGGATGTTCCCCATTAAGTAATGACTGAGGGGCCATATGGAATACATTACAAATCGAAATACTGAGTGATGAAGTGCCTGTTGTGAGCTTTCTACAGAAATGAGAAATGTGAATTTATTATCACATCAGTGTGGGGCTGATCGCACGTACAATCACATTCTGTTTTCATCTCCATTTGCTTCAGGAGCTCACACCCGCTGGTCCAGAGCACAGCTAGAACCTATAGGCCACTCAAACAGACCCTCAGCTTTGAGCTCTGATGTGTTGATTGATTTTTCCGGCACTCACCAAAGTTGAGCAAATCTGGTCCGAGTTTGTTCACACAGCTGGGTAGGCAGTGGAAGAGGAACAGAAATATGGGCCCCAATGCAGGTTTTTGTTGCGGGACTGCTCCCAAATCTTAATGAGTGTAACATTTTTTTATATACATCAGACATGCAGTTCAACTGTTCAATATGTCATAACATTTAATTTTCAGTTCCTCAATAACTGGGGGAGGGTGGTGAGCTGAGATGCTCCCTAAATTACACAGCCCCCACATGGCCTATGGGGTGGAGAGATTTGGGGATCAGCAGGTGAAGTGTGGAGATTAGATGGGGGCTGGAGATGTTGTGAGGAAGGACATGGGGATTTTCTAGGGCCTGGGAAAAGAATTGGGAGTGGATGCAGTATGGACAGAAGGGTGCAGGGAACAATGGTAGCTCCCCACAAATGCACAGCCAGTGTTCATGGCCCATGAGGGATAGAGGATAAAAGGTTGCGGGGATTTGGAGTCCTGCAGATAAAGTGGCAGGCTAGGGGAAGAATTGGGGGGAGGGGGGGGGGGGGGGGGGAAGAAGGGGCTGGGAGTCCAATGGGGGAAGGTCTGGGAGCCAGGATAAGTTGTATGACGGGGAGTTGCCTAGCTGTGAGAAATACATCAAATGGTTGTTTTTGGGGAGGCTAGGGGTCAGGGCAGGGGGTATGGAAGATGGGGGTTGTCATCTCTCTGTATGGTGGAGGGAGTTTATTGGGTACTGGTACTAGGGTGACCTGCCAGATGTCTTAATTTTATAGGGACAATCCTGATATTCAGGGCTTTTCCTTATATAGGTGCCTGTTTCCTCCCACCCCTGTCCTGATTTCTCTCACTTACTATCTGGTCATCTTAGTTGCAAGTAAGTAATTGCTCCCTCTCGCTGGCTGAGCGCAGCTCCTCACTTAGGTTCGGCCTAATCTGCTCAAATTTGTGCGAGTGGTATTGCGACCTGGTGCATGGGGTTGTAGTGCTACTCACTCAGATTTGGCATGGCTGCCCCCCTCCTCCTCCCTGCAGAGCTGGGCCAAATCTGAGTGAGTTGCACTGCAACCCCATGCCCCAGGTCACATCATCTGAGGCAGGGCATGAACCAAGCCAGTACCACAACCCTGTGACTCATTCTGACACCCCAATTTGGGGTAATTACTCATGGGCTGAAAACCCAGCTCTTAAATTGTCTCTCCCCCACAGCAGCTTCACTAGCTAATCCTCCACCAGTGCTGGTAAACCAGAGACCTTGGTGTTCTCAAGCCAGCTTCTCTCATTCTCCTTCTCAAACAAGCCCCACCCCTCTTTCCCTTATTGCTTTAGGAATGTCTAGGAAGGGGGAACATGGTGCTTGCAGGATGATCCTTGGTCAGTCTGAAGGGAAAGAGAAAGAAAGGTCCTCGTGGTGGGGTAGTTATTTCTGTGGAAGGCAGATTTGAGTTTATCATGTTCAGCACAACATTTAAGTGGTTCTGGTGAATCCAACTGCAGTTAGCAAATCCCTTTGCAAACCGGACCTTACAGGGTCTCCAGATGCGCTCAATGTTAGCCTTGCACCCATGTAGTCTTTTCAAGTTCAGAGCTTTGACTGAACGACAGCCAGTTCACGTTCATTCTCATACATTGGTCTCGTGTTTTAAATCGAAAGTCATCAGGGGCTAGGAAATGTACAGGAATTCAGAGTTTGTCTTCATTGTTAATTATATGCTGTGAAATAAGGATGTTCTATTGTCCCCATTTTTACAAATGGAGGCAACTGAGGTACAAAAAGTTGGGTCATAATCTCTTTGTACCTCAATTCCACATCTATAAAATGGGGATAATGACACTTCTCTACCTCACAGGCTGTTGTATGGTTAAATGCATTAAAGATTGTGAGGTGTTCAGATATTACAGTAATGGGGTAGCCATATAAATATCTAACAAGGTCTCACATTGGGGAATACAAAAAAGAGTTACTGGAAAGTCAGATTCTACCACAGGGCCAATTATAGTAATGGCACTTAATGGCTGGGACCCAAACCTCTCATACTTGGCAGCAGCATTAAGGAAATTGTTTGGCAAAAAGAGCTAGCCTCTCTTTACACAGTTCACTTACTGTTACAATGCAAGGGTGATGTGGTTCAGATCCATTAAGAACCAGCCTAAACTACCCCCCACCCAAACTTAAGACTTACCTCTCAGCATTTGCTTCACTTTTATCTCCACTACTTTTCATTTTTGCCTGCCTCTTCATTTACTTGTTTTGGCCAGGAGTTGGAGCAAAGTATCAAAATACTGTGAGCAAGGCTATTATTATTGTATTCCTTCGCCAGTCAGAAGCAGGAAGTAAATGATATTTTAGAAGGCGTGTCCCTGTTGTGCTAATTCTCAAGTACAGAGAAATAAGACCCTTGAAGAATTAGTCTGCACAGTCATATCTCTGTCCATGAAACAAAGCTGAAAGCAGATTTAATAAACTTTACAACAGAGAAAATATTTTCAAAATAATACAGAGCATAAAGGGAGAAAGGGCACATGGCGCCTTTAGGACCTATATTAGTGTGAGACTTTGGGCCACACCTCAGTTCTCTGAACAAGGCCCAGGTGCACAGGCAGTGTGAAGAGGACCTATGTGAAGGCTGGAGACAGCGTGCTACGTCCAAAATGCTGGCAGCGTACCAGTGCAGTCACTTCACACCTACTGGAGCAGCCCGTGTTCTGTCACTTCCAACCTCTCCCCTCCACATATAGATTGGCTATATAGTCTTGACCTTGCTCTTTGACGCTTCCCAGTCCTGGCTTCCCATTCCTAAAACTCCCCATTGGCTTGTATCTTGTGCAGTTATCTGCATCAGTCTGAGGTGGCCGAGTTTTACACAAGTTTTGCAGTGGGGTAATAACAAAACAACTTGTGTGACAGCATAGGGTGACCATATTTCCCCAGGGGAAAATGGGACACCACATGGTTCTTCCCAAGCCTTTTCCTTCCAAGCCACTCACCCAAGCCCACCCACCCTCCTCAGGGCTGGCTCACCCAAGCATAGCCTGCTTCCCCATGTGAGGCTGGAGCTGGCATCCAGCCGCTACTTGCCGGAGTTCTGTCTGACTTCCCATGAACCAAAGCCAGTTGAGACCAATGGGCACTTTCCATTCACATTAGTGAGCTTTGGATCAGGCCCTTTGTGTGCTGAAAGAATCCAGTGATGGAGTTCGGAGAGTTAACCTCAGGAAGTATGGAATAATGGCTAAAGCACAGGATTTGGGTTTGGGAGTATTTGAGTCTATTCCCAGCTTTGTCAATAACTCACTTGACATTTCCCAAGTTACTGAACCACTCTAAAAAGTGGGGATAGCAATGCCAGCATGCCTTGAAGCTATCTGTTCTTCTGCCCTGAAAAGTGAGGTTCAGAAAGGCATTCTGCTGGCCAATAGTCACTGTGTATCATGGATCTCCCTATCAAACTCGCTCAGTTTGCAAGTTAAAAAAAAAAAAAAGGGTTTCCTAATGGAGTGTAACATCCCCAAGATAGTCTGGCCTGTTTCTGTGTTGTGCAGCAGCAGCAACAGTAGAGAGTCTGGAGGCCAAATTTGTGCCTCAGCTTCACCTATGGGAGTAGACAGTCAAAGTGTCATCAGTGCATGTGCTGAGTGACTTTGTGTAAAGGGCATTGAGGGGTTCTAGATATCAGGCCTGGAACCATGCACTCCTATCTTTTTCAGGCTAGAAAGACACCTTAATTCATTTTTTTCCCAAAGTGCTTTGAGTTCCTAGGGTAGAAGTTGTTTCAGGAGTAAAAAGTATTTTTTTAATGAATTTTCCATTAGAATTTTCAGTGAGCTTTTAAAAATCTATTTCCTTTCCTTTTCTGTCCTAGAAGTTGGATTATTTTCCCTTGTAGATTTGCTCTTTTTCACTAAATTGCCACTGATTCATTAATCCCTGGATTTGAATTTACTTGTTTTTTTTATTGTTTAACTACTTCTTCTTTACAACCCCACAGAAAGTTTTTCACTGGCACCATCAAACGATGCCAGAGTATTTCTGTGGTTTGTTTTTCTCAGTGAATTATAGAAACAGAACCAATACAAAATATTGTCTTAGTTGGCTTTACAAATAGAGACACTGAGTCATGAAAGCCTCAATCTTCAAGACAGCACTTCAGCATGTGCTTAGAGTTATACAGATGCTTAAAAGCAATTCTGAATAGCAATGGTTTTAAGCATGTGTTTAAGTGCTTCCTGAAGGAGGCCCAAAATGCCTGAATATTTATTACATTTTTTATAGTCAACTAGCTAAACTTCCTGTCTCCCTATATTGTTTTGATTTCAGGAAGCTTTTTCAATTATCTTAAAACTGTTTTAATGTATGTCAAATCTGAGAGGGTTTTGCTTTAGCGTCTGTAAATCCACAGAAGGTAATGGAGTTATTCCAGATTGACACCAACGTAACTGAGTTCAGAACTTGGCCCAGGCTCTGAGATCTCTAGGACTGTCACTTTAAACAGAGTAGGGAAATAAAATGATATCTTTGCCAGTGCCTAGAAACAGGAACAGGAATGAGTCAGGTGGTTGTTAAATGAGGAACTCAAATTCAGAAGGGTTGGGGGGCAGATGAGGGTTTGTGAACATGAACTATGTAAAACTGCAGTCTAATTTTGTGTGTCTCCATTTTGAGGCCCCAGTTGCAGACAACCAGGGTCAAATTTTCCAAGGTGTTGAGCACCCACAGTGTCCACTGATATCAGGTGCTTTCATTTAAAAAGCATTCATGATTTAACTCCCACTCCCGCAGGAAAAAAATATAATTAACCTGTCCCTAAAGTATAGACCTGTGTTTCTGCTCTTTCTGCTGAAATATCTACCTGTAGCTAAGTCTTTTCCAGAGAGGAGCGCTCTTCCCTGGAAATCCTTACAGATATGCCCAGAAAATCCAAAACTAACGTGTGCTGCTGCTAAGTAAAAATAGGCAGTTTTCACTTGGAAATTGTTCCGGTGCAAACCTTTATATGCAGTCTGAGCAAGTATTCAATCAGTGGTGGGTAGGTCCCTTCTTAATCCCACTGTCTAGAGGATCAATAAACTGAAGAATAAACCATACAAGTACTTGTAAGCAGTCACTCAAAGATTGTAAATGTATACATGCACCAAAAGCCACTGTTATTTCACAGATCTTGCTAAACTCTTCCAGAAAATTCAGATCCAATGGCAGATATTAAAATGACAGTAATTACTAATGATTACCATACATACGTGATCTGAGATTCTGTAGTGTTTCCAGAGGAATTAGGAAACAACTGGTCTCTCCGATACCATAGTGTAGTAACTGTCGGTTAATACTGACTTTTAAATGGTGAGCGCTTTAGCAGGAACAAAGTTGAACTGTTGCTGACATGACATGCACTAGCGTTAGATGAACTGTTGATCATCCAGTACACCTTGTTGCTAATGCACCATTTCTCCTTCAGCACATAAATCATATGTTGTCCTCTTACAAAGGACACTCCAATTCTTATTAATGCTATTGGTACAGTCTTCAAAAGAACCCTCTAAACCTGCATATGCAGCTGTATGAGCACTACGCTTAGACTGGGGCATAGATCAGTAGAGATGTTTGCGCAGTGAGTCAGCCCCTGAAATAGGTTTCAGGGCCAATGTTGGTGTTTGACGTCCAAGCATGTGTGTGAGTGGTGCCTGAGAATGGAGTAGCACTCATACTCACTGTTGCTGAGTGTCCTGTGCCCTACTTTGATGCCCAGAGCCTGGCTAATCACCAGTCTCCAGTCTACAAGGATGTTATCTGAACAAGTGAGGTAAGTCCGATGGGAACTTTCAGTGCTGCTGCTATGAAAGACTTAGCCTCAAACTTATTGAAACCACTTGCCCAATCAAGAGTGAGGAGTCGAAGCACTTGTCATTTGGAATGTGAAGCTGGTAGCAGAAGCAGAAGAGTAAGACCAGAGAGTTGTTCCCAGCTAGCTTCTGGATCAAGTGCAAATGAATCCAACAGAGAAATATGGGACAGGCACAGCCCCTGGTTAGACTTGGGAGAGAAACAGAGGCTTTTCCATGGATCACATATAAAGAAGGAAATTCTGCCCTCCTCCCCTTACCAATGACTTCCTAGTGGGGGTGTTAAGCTGGGCACTGAGAATTAGGGGACACTTCTGAAATTATTGTCCTTACCTTCTCTGTTTCCCAGTTTTCACACATGTAAAATGACTATATCACAGCAGTCCTTCCTCAGAGGAAAAGCTCTCTATGTAATGTTAATTGTTGTTGTTATTTCATACTATTATGGGTTATACCAGAGGAAGACATATAAGTATAACCTATATATTTCTTTTACTTAGTTTGGCTTGTTGTTCTCAGAATTAGTTTGCCTATCTCTATTTATTGGAGGGGGCTTGCCATTAGTTATTTTTACCTTTTTAGTAGACAAAAGATAAAATTTTCAAAGGGCTGACGTGACTTAGGACCCTATATCCCATTTTCAAAAGTGACATTGGCATTTAGGAGCTGAAAGCCTGGTCTTCACACAGATTTTGATGCTAATATAGCCATTTGGGATGCCGGTGTGATTTTTTAAATTGAAATACTCATACTGGTAAAACTCCTTTTGTGGATGCAATTATAATAGTTCAAAAGTGCCTTATATTGGTTTAAGTTATTCCCCTTCCTGAATGGAAATAAGCTATGCCGCGATAGGCACAGTTACACCAATATACCTGCATCTACACTAGAGACATTGTGTCGCTTTAACTATAGCAGTAAAGTTAATGTAGTACAGATTTGTATGTAGACAAGGCCTCTCACTGAAAGTCAATACGACCTAGCCTTCTAAGGCCATGTCTTCACTGAAAATGCGGGATCAATTGAGCAGCCAGTTGATCCCAGAAGCTCTCTCCCATCAACGCAGTAACTCTACTCCTTCAAGTGGAGAACTCTTCAATTCGACGCAGCCGAATGAAAACCCAGAGGTAAGTCAAAGTAACTAAGTCAATCGGAAATACACATTCTGTGGCATACAGATTGCGTATGTCCCGTTGATTTAAGCCAGGTCTACACTACAGGGCTAAGTCACTTGGGACCTTTTGAATGTTTTACCCACTGCAAAATATGGTTCTGAAATTGGAGGGCATTGAATCCAGCAGTTTAGTTTGACTCATTATGAGGATAGGAGGGATTTCAAACTTATTACTCTAGACTGGCATTTGGAAGTATTTGGATTTGGAGGTTCTGCTGTGGGTCTATTCTTATTTTTAACCACATGATAACACATATATCATAGTGGTGAGCTTATTTTTCTTTGCCTTTTATGGGACATATTTTTAGCTACTTGAAAAATGTTAGAGGCATTTGTGGCAGTCAACTGGAAATGTGGCCCAATATTAAGAAATGTTGCAGCCTATAGAAGGTAGACTAGCAAATTCACATAGGATGGCTGGATGGATCGGACTGGAATGTAGGTATTGGAGTGCTCCAGGAAGATGCTGAATTGGTGGTCTGAAGACTTCTCTTTAATCAGAGAACATGTACAGAACATATTGTAGCAATGAACACTTCCTCACATTACCCCTCCAGTATTCCTCAACACTAGATTTGCCAGTCCCTGCCCCTTCCCCCGGATTCTCCTGGAATCTTGAGGAATTAAAGATTGTCATTTGATGAATCCTCCAGGCATATATCCAACCAAAACTTGCACCCCAATCAACAGCATCAACCAGTGGAGTACTGTGGGTAGCCAGAGCCTGGAGGCCAATGCTTACATTTGCACCCCTGCTCCTCAGCCTCACATGCTTCCCATGCAGGGCAGGAGGAGTCCCTGGCTCCCACCTGACGGCACCGCTTCCCAGCTGCCCTGGAGAGGAGGAAGACTTTATTTGTGGGAAAAGAAAAAGCCACATTCCTCCTCGTGAACCCCGAGATCTTTCTGGAGCTCATGGCAGTGGTGGAGTCTGGCTGTGGCACTTACATGCTGCATGGTACCCACCTCCCCTGCTCAGAGCCTCTTGTGCCCCCTGCCCCTACACATTGGCACGCCACTTGCCACTAACCACCTACAGGAGTGAGAGGTGTGTCTGTGCCCAGCCAATGCTTGATCTTTCTGATAATGACAAAACAATTTTCAGTTAGTACCAGCTAGGATGCAGATATTTGTTCCTTGGGAACTAGTCCAATAGGACCAAGAAACCAGTTATGCCATCCTTACTCAAATCAATAGGCACCCTGCTATGCACACATAGTCCAGTAAATTTTTAACAAAATTACTTATGCAGTAAGTGAATACTGCGCACTACAAGGATAGCAATAGACCTTAAACAGCCATCACATGGTAGCAACTCTCGGTCACTTCCAAATTTGGTTGGATTTGAACTTGACCCCTGGAGGCAAAAATGCTTTTTAGGCACAATATCAATCCCCAGTACCAGTACCATCTAGTCTATCTCAAGAGCTGTACCGATTTCTCGCATCTAGTTTATTGATCTGATCTTCCTGATTTTCTCTCACTAATAGTGATCATCACCACTCATTTTGCTTCACGATACCAAAAAGTTGCTTATGCTTGTGCTTTTCTAGTACCAGTTGGAATCCTGGAGAATAACTTTCTGTCTTGTGTCCATTATATACTAGGAAACAGCTTTTCTTAAGGAAGCCTTTTGCTATGCATATCACCTGCTATATTTTTGCATCTATTTTTGCCTGTGGATTCTGTGATGAATTGTTAAAGTATTGAATAACAAGGACGTCAGAGGTAAAAGGAAGAGAAACAAGTGTGAAGATAGAGCCTTTTCTAGTTTAAAGGTTTCCACTCGACCTCCAAGAATATTGAGATGAGGGGGCAATTCTGTATCCCACAGTAAAGGCTTGTTTTTCTCTAAATGAACTTGCATTCTTTCTCCCTCTCCTCTCTTTAAAGCATACATCTGACACAAATTAATCTGCGGGGGCTTTTTAGTCATTTCCCATCCGCTGCTGGGGCAAATTAGACTTGCTGATGTTGTTTTGGCCTAACCCTGAAGCAGCATGAAAGGAAAGGCCTAGAGAGAGCATGTTCTCCTTGGCTCTTCTTCCTTGTACTCTCTGCCCTGCTCGACAAAAAAGTGAGTTCAATTGGTCTGAAAGGCACTGGGAGATTGAAATCTTCTCTGTAGAGCCATAAAGGACCAAAATTACTTAATTAATGTGGAGCCCATTATGTGTGGTTACCATATGAATGAGTAAGTGGGCTGTCTGAGTTACAGAGCAGGAAAGAAGAGAGGATATCTGAGGTCAGCCTTGTCAGGGTAAAGGAATCCTAAACAATGAGGCCATTGGTTTAAGATTTGAGGAAGAATTTAAAAAAGAGCTCTGAGAGTGAAATTAAATGAAGCATGGGAGAGTATTAGTGGAGATTAGCAGAGTTGTGAAGGAACCCAGAAGAGACTGCCAATTGTCCCTAAGCATATGCAGCTTTAACTTTGTTGCTGCGCACGGGAATTAGGCACCACGCTGCTGGAGTCTGACTGAAAAGTATTTTCTTGAACAATATTAAAGAGTTTCTCCTCTGCATCCCTTCTCTTGTATTAGCTTCTGGTGGTGAACGTGTTCCTTTCACTTGTGAATATTTTTTGCCAGCTGGAAATATTATTGAGGTAAAAAAGGTACAGAGATATTTAAAGAAATTTAGTTCCCTCAATTAAAGTTGGTGGTCCCTTACTGGCAGGATTTGTTGCAGCACAGAAAGGCAGTAGAAAAATATTGCTTCAAAGGAAGAGGTGAAAACTTGAGACACAAATGATTTAACTTCACAGTCAAATTTGCTTGTAATTGAGCTCAGTGAAGAAAACAAAGAAGTGGATTTACATGTGCATTAAACAAAGGGGAAAGTACTGATGTTTATTTTTTGTAAACTAGATTTGGGGGGAGGGGGGGAACACTTGAAGGCCTGTGGTGGTCTCTTTTTGGAAAGGTTTCTGGGGCTATTTCAAGATATTCGTTCTTGGTATTTAACTTACTAACCACAACAATCTCCATAATGATATCAGCATTTGCTGAGTGTTCTCCCACATAATGCTGAATGCAGTTCCAGAAGTGGGATCATGTGGGAGTGATACGCTGACCCTCTGGCTTGGAAGTAGCCCACTAACTCACACCCCTCTTCCTTGGCATTTCCTGTTGGCTAGCGTAGGCAGCTCCCCATTCATCATGCTATTTCAGGTGAATCCCATTCTTAGACACCTAATTCTCCCCAGGCATTGTGCCTAAATCAGGGCTGTGAATTCCACTAGGCAACAAGACTTCTGAAAGTTAGCTACTGCAATGCTCAGTGTTGTAGCACCTATTCCTTCTTGGGAATCCCACCCTGAGTGCCTAAAATGCTTTTGAAAATGGGACTTAGGGCCCACATCCCCAAAGGCATTTAGGCACCTAACTCCCATTGATTCAAATTAGAGTTAGGGTGCCTGAATATTTTTGAGGATCTGGCCTAGATTATTACATTATTTTGGTGTTTTTGAAAATGTTACCCTCTTTTCTTCATGCCACCAATGTAATTTTGGAGTAACATTTCTGATCTCAGTGGAGCTATTCTGGGTTTGTGTGCTGTAAGTCAGAGCAGAATCTGGTCTTATTTTACAGTTCAGCATTGTGGGGTTTTCTCTGCTACTGTTTCAAGTGCATTTTGGGAGTAGATAAGGTGGCAGTTTCAAATATCCCTATGCTATTTTTGCAGCACTTCATAGATTCCAAGGCCAGAAGGCACTTCTGTGATCATCTAGTTTGACCTCCTGTATAACACAGGCCATAGAACTTCCCAATAATAATTCCTAGAGCATAACTTTTGGAAAAAACATCCAGGCGTGATTTAAAAATTATCAGTGATGGAGAACTGACCACAACTCTTGGAAAACTGTTCCAATGGTTAACTTCTCTCACTGTCAAAAATGTACGGCTTATTTGCAGTTCAGCTTCCAGATATCGGATCATCTACTGAAGAGCCCATTATTAGATATTTATTCCCTATGTAAATGTTTGTCACCTATAATCAAGTCACCCTTTTACCATCTCTTTGTTAAGCTAGATAGATTGAACTCTTTGTCTATCACTATACAGCACGTTTGCTAATCCTTTATTCATACTTATAGCTCTTCTCTGAACCATCTCCAATTTATCAACAGCCTCCTGAATTGTGGGTGCCAGAACTGTACACAGTATTCCAGCAGTGGTAGCACCTGTGTCAAGGATAGAGGTTAAAAAAAATGTTCTTCCTCTATGCAAGATATCCCCATTTATGCATCCCAGGATCACATTAACTGTGTTGGCCATGATGTAACATTGGGAGCCCATATTCTGGTGATTATCCACCATAATCTCCAAAATTTGTCAGAGTCACTGCTTTCCCATTCTGTAAGTATGGCCTACATTCTTTGTTCTTACATGTACATGCCTACATGTAGCTGTATTAAAATGGATATTATTTGTATGTATCCAGTTTACCAAGAGATCTCAATAATTTTGAATCAATGACCTGCCCTCTTCATTAATTATCTCTCCCCCAATTTTTGTGTCATTTGCAGACTTTGTCAGGGATGATTTTTCTGCAAAAGAACAGTTTTTAAGCAATTGAATAATAATTTCCACCTTTTACCTCTTTTGTTTTCCCTCTCTGTTAACTTTTACTGAAAGCAAAATTGTTTAAAATATTAAGTACTGCTGCAGACTTACATTTTGACCCAGTTTTTCATCTGGTCATTCTACAACCAATACACAGCATTAGATCTACTCCTAGGACCTACTCAGCCCACCAGGAAAAACAGTAGTGGTCTGAGTGCCGGAAAAGCTGTAGTATAAAGACTTTCATGAAGGATCTTGCAATCTGAGAATGGGCAGTAAACGCTATAAAATGTGACAATGCCTTAGTCTGCTTGGGTGCATCTACACTTGTAAATTAAGTCGACTTAAGCCTGCTTAAGACAACTTATTTTACTCTGCATCTACACTACAGTTTCCTTAAATCAACTTAAGCTGCTGCTTAAGTCGACTTAAGGAAATTGTAAGTTGACTTAATAAACCTGGTGTGCCCACCCACAGGGCAGGACACAGCCCTGCCCACCCCACTCCTATACCCTGCCCCTGTTCCTGTCCTGATCAGCCCTCATGTACCCTGGTACAATGGGGAAGATGCTGAGGTCCCTCACACTTTTGAAGGGGTGCCTGGGGAAGGGGAGGCAGCCGAGAGGTGCCCCCCTTCCCACTATACACCACTTCCAGGTCCATCTAGCCCCTACAAGTTGACTTATGAATCCAATGTGGACGCTCTAAAGTTGATTTGGCATAGTCGACTTTGACAACCTAAATTTACAGTGTAGACATCCTAAGTCGACTTAGCAAAGTCGACTAACTTGAACAAGTATAGACATAGTCCTTGTGACTCACTAAACATTGTCCATGGCCCAGTCTTACGTTGCTTATGCAGCAGAAGCCCTGTGAATGTTATCGAGAGGTTTTTGGTATATTGGCTGGAAATGCTGTCTGACTCACAGCACCCTACTTCAAGTTTGGGAACCATGATCTAGGGGAATGTACGTTGGAGCAGAAACCTCTGGAGATCTAGTTTTTGCCTCTGCCACATCCTCTGGGTCTTCATCTGCTATTTGTAAACTGCATTTATTAGTATTTATCTATATGCTGTGCAACATATTAACCAACAGCATGGGCTGCAATAAGGAAATCCTCATCCAAAAGGTGATGATGCAATTTCAATATGTGTAAAATGCTGTATGTGACAGATTATGTTGCCAGTAATTAATAACTGAATTAATAAAGTAATTTAAAAATTTCCCATTAGAAAAATTTTTAAATCCCCTTTTACATTCCCTTTCTTATAGTTTTTCATAATTTTGATAAAATCTGACATTTTAAAAAGTTTCTTTTTGTTTTTGACTAACTTCATCCTCTTCATTGTGTGGTGGTTAGATATTACGTGGCGCTAGTGCATAAGCCTCCACTCATCCACCTTTGGCCATAGATTCATCCCAACACATGTCCTCTTTATGCCTTGATTGAGTCTGCTCTGTGTACCCACCAGGGCCTAGATTCAGTCCTTCTGAAGTACCTATTTATGTACCTTATGGTGCCTAATTAAGGATGCTTATGTGTGTATCTATCTATCTCAGGGTTTTATTCTGCCACCCATCACTGTAATAGCTAAGCACCTTGCACTCAAAACCAATAGCAATAGTGAAGTCCCTAGCAGATTTAATAGCCTCTCTGGCCCTTTTCTCCTTTTTTGATCAGCAGGGAGTTAAACTGCAACTTGAAGCAGGGTTTTTTGGGTGCTGGGTAGAAGAGTACATTAAGAGGTTGGGAATATAAGGTGATATCAGTGCTGTGAGGTTCATTTACTGGGATATGGCTTCCTCAAAAAAGGTTTTGCAACATTTTCTAAAGATGGTCAGTCTCTGGGTTCCCCTGTTCTTCACTGGAAAATTGTTCCAATAGCCAAATCCTCTTCACTGAGAATGCTTTGTTCCCAGCTCTAACATGCTGATTTGCATTATCCCAGCATTTGCAACTATTGTGTGGCTCATGGATGAAAGTTTGGTCTTGAATGTAGCTGGATCTCTTTGAGTTATAGCATATTCTTAGAAAGAAATCTAGTTTTAATTTAAAGACTATGAGAGATGGTGAATCCATCCCATCCCCAGCCAAGTCTAACAAATGTATTTATTTATCCACAGGTAAGTTATTCCAATGGTTAATTACTATCACTGATAAAAGATGTGAATCTTATTTCTAGTCTGAATTTGTTTAGCTTTAACCTTATAACCATTGGCTCACAGCAGGCCTTTTTCTTTTAGATTAAAGATCCACCTAAAACCAGAAATGCAGGTTTTTGTATATCATGATCTAGTACCTCTTTACCTTCTCTTAGATAAACTAAGAAGATTGAGTTTCCTAAGTCTGCTATGAGGCATATTTTGCAGACCTCCAATCATTCTTCCTAGCTCTTTTCTGAACACTTGCCAGTTTTTCAACATCTTTTTTGGATTGTGTACACCAAAACTGGACATAGTAGTCCATAAATAGTTTTATTAATGTTGTACACAGAGGTAATACCACATCCCTTCTTGTTCGTCATTTCCCAGTGATGCTTCCAAGGATTGAATTTATCCTCTTAGCAATGGTGTTGCTGATGCCGGGCACATGGCGCACGTGCCCTGAATCCGAATGCCAGCACTCCACATCCGGTGGGGGCCCGGCTGTTGGCCCTGACCACGTCCGGGAATGGGGGTCCTACCCTTGGCGGTGGACCAATCCTGCCCCACTCCCGGCCAGGGACCCATGACCTGACCACCTCCAGTGGCCCAATCCAGCCTGGCCTTGGCCGGGGAACCAGGTCCCAGCTGCCAAGGCCCTGACCCCGGCCAGGACCCAGGGCCCTGCCACCAGAGGCAGCACAATCCAACCCCAGCTGAGGACCTGGGGCCTGGCTGCTGGTGGCAGGCCAATCCGACCATAGCCAGGGACCCAGGGCCCAGCTGCCGGCCCTGACCCTGACCCTGGCAGGGAACAGGCCCCACCGACAACAGTGGCCCAATTGGCACCAGAACAGAAATTGAGACTCTATTGTTTGAGACTAGGTCCAGTGTCTTAACCGCAAGACCATCCTTCCTTTCCCTCTCACCCCTCACTACTCTGATCAGATGAATTTGCAACTATTGGTGAGCTAAAACCTTCTACAGAGGAATCACGCACATCGCAGACATTCTGAATTACTTCTAGTAACAACACATGTGAGGCTCTTTCTTAGTTAAAATTGATCACAGTGATTCTACTTATTATTTGTTACTGTGTTGCATCAGTTATTGCTAAACACATGCAGTAAATATAGTTTACAAGCTGATATGATTTTGTCCTAACATAATGCATGATAAGAAAGTCTACCCAATATTAACTGAATCAGTACTAAAGGGGGTATTTAGCCCTTGGTTTGAATGCAACTTTCTATCTTTACAGCTAAAGATTTTTCTCTTGCTTCCAATAGGCTTTAACTCTGATATTTCTTCTGAATAAAATCTAATTACAGAAATGGGATTTCACTTTTAAGAGGTTTCCATATTCCTCCTGCCAGTTCAGAAAAATCAGAAATCCTTTGCCTTAAAACACACACACACACACACACACACACACACACACACACACACACACACACACACACACAAAAAGACATATTACTTAAGCTTTCTAGTCTTCTCTTTTACGTTTGAACCACAAATATATTGAAGTTCAATGATTCCCACATTACATTAGTAAAAATGAAGGCAGGAAGTCGGAGAGCTGGACGGTTTCTAAGAGTTTAGGAAGATATAAAAAAGGGATATGTAACACAACTGCTGAAGGCTGAAAATGAACTTCGATAAATGAGATTCAAAATCAAATTGATTTTTAGAAGGGTTATGAATAATTAATCCACTGTTAAGAACCCTTTTAATGAACACTGCCCCTTCTAACTGATAAAACTACTCAGGTAAGAATTAAATGCAAACATTAGCATAAAAAGCCTTAGTGTTCATACCCTTTGATCATTGATATTATCTGGCCAAACGCTGGATTTTAATATTCTTGAGACGGATGAGCAGAATTTTGATTGTCATCCAGGTTTCTTGGTTGTAACAGTATACATCTATGATCCTTGAGATGCAGATACATTCTAGCTTATTTCCTCTTGCTGAATGCTTTCTTAATAAATGCACTTTTTGTTGTGTTATTTGCTATCCAGTGAGTGCCTTGTGAATCAAATAACTCAGCCTCAGAAGAAAAAGAACACATTCTCCTTTCTGAGGGTGATATAGACGGGAGATGCGAAGTTCCTGGTAGTGTGGGTTTTTGTTTGTTGGATTTTTTTTGGAGTGTGACTGTGGGTTAGGGGTCAATGAGAGATACAAATATTCTGTGACTCACTATGGGTTGTTGAAATAGTAAATAATTTATCACCTGAATTTTCTTTGTTCATAGGAAGCTCTGGGCTCTGACTGCTGGCCATTCATCTCTCAAAATGAGATAAACTAGCTTTATAATGGCAGATTATTATTAAAAAGAATTTCCTCACTCAATGTAGCTGCATACATTCAACCAATATGTGGCAGACTCTACTGTCATCTCCAAATGAGTACACTACATGATGTTATACCATTAAAATAACTTGAATAGATATCATTCATTGGTTTTTGCCAGTATATAATCAGAAAAGTCCCATTAATGTTAATGGCAGGCATGGGACTAAATGTATGTGAACCATGATTGTATATAGGAGAACCTCAGAATTATGAACACCAGAGTTATGAACTGACCAGTAAATCACACACCTCATTTGGAACTGGAAGAATGCAGTCAGGTGGGAGGGGTGAAGAGGGGGAGGGGAAACAAATGCAGTATATTACCGTGTGAAATGTAAACTACAAAAAATGAAGGGAAAGTTTAAAAAAACATTTCCTGGGGGTAAGGAAACTGTTTCTGTGTTTGTTTCATTTAAATTAAGATGGTTAAAAATAGCATTTCCTTCCACATAGTAAAGTTTCAATGCTGGATTAAGTGAATGTTCAGTTGTAAATTTTTTGAAAGAACCATAATGTTTTGTTCATAGTTGCAAATGCTTCAGACTTACAAACCACTTCCGTTCTCAAGGTTTTCATAGCTCTGAGGTTCTATCGTATTTTGATTATTATTCATTATTTGTATTGATGGGCCCCAACCTAAGATCAGAGCCACATTGTCCTAAGCAATGTACACACATAGAATGAAGTTGGCCTCTGCTCTATAGAGCTTACTATCTAAGTAATGACAAAAGTGTAGTTCACAGAGTCTTAATTTAACTTTAAAGAACAAGGGAATTGCATGATATGGCTTAAAAAATAGTTTTGACCAAAATTCTAAAATTGTGGAAGTTGATCAGTTAGTTTTTATTGAGCAAATTTATCAAAACTTACTTCTACTCTGAAAATCAGGCTGGAAATCTCACAAGATCAAGCTTTTTCATGATATTTCTAGTGCTTTGTGGTTTGAGACTGGCTTGAAATGCTATAGAACAACCTTCCTTATGGGATTTCACTGCCTTTGCGTCCAGCCATCATTAATGCCTGGAAGGCTCAATGGCTTGGAAGTGCATCATTAAGAATTTCAGTAGAGTGATTGCTGGTTCAAAGGCAGAATGAAAATGACTAAAGTTTATTACCAACAGAAAGCTGTTTTGCGACGTCGTAAAATGTGTGTGGTAGGCTTAATTAAATTCCTAGTATACAAGTGTCATAATCCATAGTCCTTACTGGCCACATTATTGACAGTTGCTAGTAAAAATCAGGGCGTAAGCATTATTGTTACCTTTCTCCATTGCAAAAATGAAAGATCTTTTACCAGTAATTAGTCATGAGGATTTAAAAAAAAAAAAAACAAAAGTCAGTGAGGTGGCAACACTGGTTGGATGGCCCTTTGACGAAAGCTGGGCTCAACCAGCTCTAACTTAGCAGCTACCCCTCAGCCTCACTGATGGTAAGGGCTAATTAATGACCCTAACTGGATGTACTGGAGCTTAATTAGATAGACTGATCCCAGCTGTGATGGCAACCCAGGGAGACTATTCCTTACATAGAGCTGGGAACTCGGTAGGGGTGGCAAAGCCTCTCTCTGGGAAGGTCCTCTAGTTTTGGACTGGCTGAGGCTAGGAAGCTGAGTTACAAGAGTAGGATTGTTTCTGTGGTGGGATCCTAGGGTGGAAAGGAGACCCAAGATAGGGTCTGTGAGAACTAGGGAATGAAGTAGAAGCCCAGGAGGAACCAAAAGCTAATTTTCCAGCAGGGAAAAGGCTGGGGGTAGTCAGTGGCGAGGGGAATGAAGAGATGTCAAACCCAGGAAAGGCAAAGGATCTCCTGTCTGGAGCTGAACCCTGGAAGGTGACTGAACTGTTGTGTTACTTGGCTGAGCCACAGGAGACCTAGGGAGATGGTCAAGGGAAGGAAGGAGCTGGGAGTGGCCACTATAGCAGAGAAAGTGACCAGCAGAGGGGATCTGAGAGAAAGTCCCCTACAGTGCTACATCTGGGCCTGAGGTAGTGAGCTAGAGGTGAGACTGCTCATTTACAGATTAATTTACTATTTCTTCACCAGTACTTTTATATTTATGCTGAATGATGCTAACTATAACTAACCAGAGGTCTTGTAAATCTTTATTGAAAAGATTACATATGGTTGGAATAAAATTGCATTCTTTGAATACTGTTTAAAAACACCCAAAACTTCCTTTTTTTAAAAAAGAAAAACTTACAGCTGCATAGATGGAGTTAGATAAAGAAAGAAAGTGTAGCAATTTGCACAAAGTCATCATCTTGGGAAGAGCAGCCAATAGTAAAGGTGATTTTAATAAATCTGTCACATTTCGTGTCAAAACATATCCTTTTTGAGGAGGATTAGGGTATTTTATGCTAACCTATTTTTCAGTGGGGACTAGAAAGTAGTTGTTAAAAAGCACAATTGTTACTGAATTCAAAACTATATATTTTGTGAATGACAAGCTCAGACTGTACTAGTAGATAAGCCCATTATTTGGACTGACTTTTGAAATGCTGAAGAAAGCTCATCCACATCTGTGCCTATAAGGCAGAGTTGAGTGAAAAATGAAACAATAAATAATTGATCTGATGCATTTAGGTTTTGTGTGTCTGTGTCTGTGTGTTCACGGGCTCAGGACTGTTTTATTGTTGTGGGTTTTTTTTTGCCAGATATTTTATTCTGTGGATTGATTGCAAAGATATGAACTATAAGCTATGTTGCTTAGTTGTGATTGGTCAGATCACACTGTCTCTGTACTCTGAGTGCACAAGCAATTGTGGCGGGGTACTTGCCCAGGCTCATTGAGTATGTCTATACTTGCACCTTAAGTCGACTTAATTTCCAGAACACTGTGTCCACACTGAGCACTTCCTTAAGTTGATTTAATAATTCCACCTCTGAAGGTTGACTTAACACCTAAATCGACCCTGTTAGGTCGACTTAAAGCCAGTGTGGATGGGGAATAGCCCTAAGTAGGCCTAATTGGAGTTGGGCTGGAGAGAAGGGGAGAGCCACGATCGGGTAAGAATGGGCTGGGGTGAGCCAGGGCCAGGGAAGATTGGGCTGGGATGAAGGGGAGAGCCGCAGTTGCGGAGAAGGGGAGAGCCGCAGTTGGGGAGAAGGGGAGCCACGGTCGGGGGATCAGGCTAGGGAGAAGGGACACGGTGGGGACCAGGGGCTGGGGAGAAGGAAGAGACATGGCGGGGATTAGGAGCTGGGGAGAAGGAAGAGACGCCACTGCGTACCTGCAGCTTAGAGGGAACATAGCAACAGGCCCCCACAACACTCCTCGATTGACTTAGCACCTGTCAGCGTGGATGCAGGCAGTCAACTGGAGTGTTTAGTGTGGATGCTCTAAGTCTACTTAACAAGGTCGACTTTAAGTCGACCTTGTTAAGTTGAATTAACAGAGCCTATAGTGTAGACATGGCCATTAAAAATTCAGCTTCTGGAAATACATGTGATTTTTGCTCTCTGGACATGTATATAGCAGCAAAAATAAAGCTTGTTAATGACTGAAGAAATCAGATGTGGAAAAGAGGGCAGGCATGGCAGCATCATATAAAAATAGATTTAAAAATGAATTAATATTTACAGACAAAATTTTCTCTAACCTCTGCATTTAGGTGCACAGTATTAATTTAATACTCCTTCATACAGCTGTCTGTAATAGACTGCTGAAGGCTTACTTTTTAGAAGTTAAAAATGGGTGACTAGATTCCTTATTCCTGCTTTTGCCCCTCGCCTTTCAAAGACTTCTTTAAAAAAAGCCTTTGAAATGTTGTAAGTTAATTGTATTGAAAAGTTCATGAACAATTATTTAGGTTCCCTGTTATGGCTATTTCGATTTACTCTTTAAATGAAAAGACACTTGGCTGTTTAGACTTAGAATGCCTAACAGCCGCCCACTGTTATTTATTTATTTTTGTCGCAATTCTTCTTCTGCACTATGTTGTGGTTCTGGAATTGTGCATGTAGGGGTCTGTTGTCTCCCCTGAAGTGCATGCCAAACGTTCATCCATACTTATGGGAATAGTAAGGGAGAAGAGGCAGTTTTATGAAGTGAATGGGAGGTTTTCCTTAATTTAAAATCCGTTATCCTTCCATTTCATTCCCTATTATTCACATGTCCTATAAGACTGTGTGAAGCCATTCAGTTGGCTGCATGCGTGCGTCTACACTGGCAACTTAGGTCGACTTAAGGACACTTAAGTCGACCTACACAAAGCTGTATCCACACTGGGCTTTTATTAAGTTGACTTAAGCACTTCCTTAAATTGACTTTATAACAGCTTAAGTTGACTTAATAACACCACCTCTGAAGGTCCATTTAAGCCTTAAGTCGACTTCAAGTCAGTGTGGATGGCTATGTCTACTGTTAAGTCGACTTAAAGTGTAGCCACTCTGTTAAGTTGACTTAACAAGGTCGACTTTAAGTCGACTTAAAGTCAACCTTGTTAAGTTGATTTAACAGAGTTGACTTAACAAGTGTGGACATAGCCTATGTGTCTCTAAAAGACTGGGTGGATGAGGTAATCTCTCTCACTGGACCAATTTCTGTTAGCGATAGAGACAAGCTTGTATTCATGTCTACCATATTCACCTAACTAGTTAGGGCAAAATTCTCCCCTTGGATATGTCACTAGCTCCTAGTGCAATCAACATAAACTTCACATATGTATCAAGGACAAAAATTAGACTTTAACTTGTAAGCTGCTCAGGGCAGGAGCTCTATAATATTATAACATATTTACATGTATGTCTAACAGAGATGGCACCAAATCAGAACGTCAGTTTCAAAGTCATCTTCAGTCTGAACTTTTGGCGGGCTTGCACAACTATTTCTGCATTCAACCCCATCTTTAGATTTTGTGTCCAGATGAATCTAAGATTCTAAGGACCTGTTTTCTTGATCCAGTTAGGATGGCAACATGCCAGAAATCTCATGGGTAATACTTATTTTGCAAATTCTCCAGCACTTTGCTTTTCATGGCACAGACTGTTCTTGTACAGTGCCTATTACAATGAAAACCCTATTTTGAATGGGGAGTCTAATGAATATTAAATCTCATGAGGTTTCTACTCCATTTAATTGAAATTCTATCCCTGGTTTATTCTTCAAACCAAGCTCTAAATCCTAGGCTAAACTGGATCCAGACCGAACACTGCTACTTTACCTCATCTATCACACAAAGCAATAACCATTACTTTGCTGTGAAATCTTGTATAACTCTCTTACTTTGGGGGGAAGAGAGAGATTAAGCAGAGAACCTGAGAATTAACTAAACTGCAGTCCTGAACAGTGTGAGGCACTTTAGCTCCGTATAATAAAACAGGTTTCTGTTTTGTGGTCTAAGCTTTCAAAATGAGGTCTGCATAGTTTGTTTATAAAAACAAGCCAGTCCATAGCTGTGTTACCTTGCAAAGGCAAAAAGGTCTGATAAAGTGCAAACAGTCTGATCCTAAATTGCTTGTGCTAAGATAACACGTAGGATCTTAAAAGTTTGTATGTGCTATGAATTTGCATGTTTCATAGTTTTCCTTGGTTAAACATAATTATTAAAGGAAATACAAACCTTTTGGCTGAAATGGAAAGCTGCAGTTACTGTACCAGAGATTATGTGTAATAAATACTTTAAGAAATGGTAGGATTATGGTATATTCTTATTTTAATGCAGAGCATGTTCTTAATGAGTAATCAGTTCAGAAATTTCATTCCTAACTATAACATTTATTGCCATTTAAAACTCAATCAAATTATCATACATTCATAATCATAAGCAACAGGGCAACTTGTACAGCTTTACATTTTGTAGCTAGTAAGATTCCCAGCATCCATCTTCCTTAGTTGCATTCGTTGTTTTGTTCTTTCAATTGGTTGATTTACGGAATGTGCTGAAGAGATAGCAGAGCCCTTTATCTGTAGAACTAGCACAATAAATCTCTGACAGCATAAGCTACCTGATGCAGTCCTGCACTGGTGGGACCACCTCTGATGTTCAGAGCATAGTGTAGCTTGCAATACTATGCAGTCCTTGGTCAGTTTGCTGCAACTCCTAAAAAGTCCTTTGTGGTGTCTGTTTTTGTGATTTGGACATTTGTCATCTGGAAACTGGACTGAGGCCAAACAAATCCATTCCATATGTTACTGAATGGTCCTATCAGTGTTCAGTTTCCAGTGGGCTGAGCTGAACCTGCAGCCTCAGTATGGAAAGCTATCCAGTCCCCAAGTACTCTTGTTATTACAACTCTTTAACCTAGCAACAGGAACGAGATGAAGGACTGGATTGGAGGTCATGCAATAGTGGGAGTGTAGGTGTCTCCAGAGGCTTAGACAAGTATCCAGACCTTGCAATCAGACCTCAGATTCATGACACTCCCTTCTTCCTTGCCCCCCCACCAACTCACACTGGAAACATATTTTCATATGTCAACCTAATTGGCCTGCAGGCCCCCTTGCAGAGGTCCTGACCACTCCTCTGTCGACCTACCAGTGTGGACGCAGGGCTGTGGAGTCTCTAAGGCTATGTCTACACTTGCAAATTAAGTTGACTTTAAGGAGGCTTAAGTCGACTTAAAGAAAGACGTGTCCACACCTGGCACTCCTTAAGTCGACTTAATAACTACTGGTCTTTAAGTTGACTTAACAATTAAGTCGATTTGTTAAGTCGACCTAAAGATGGTGTGGCCGACCTCAGTCGACTTATTCAAGAAGGGACCCCGTGGCTCCTTTCTCCCTGGGACCCGCGTGTGGGTCCCAGCCAGAAGGGAGCGCGGGGCTCCTTTCTCCATGGGACTTGTGTGCGGGTCCTGGGGAGAAAGGAGCCCCACGCTCCCTTCTGGCTGGGACCCACTCAGGTCCCCAGGAGAAGGGAGCATGGGGCTCCCTTCTCTCGGGGACCCAAGCGGGTCCCAGCCAGAAGGGAGTCCCGTGCTCCTTTCTCCCAGGGATCAGCAGAGTCCAGGCAAAAAGGGAGCACTGCTCCCTGGACACAGGGTTTCCCCAGAGGTTTCCCTGTCAGCTGGAGCGCCGGGGCCAGCAATTGTGGTGCTTCAGCTGACCGTCGCTCTAGCTGCTAGAGGAACCACCAGGGATCCCCTGTCAGCTGGAACGCTGGCAGCTTCCTTCTTGCTTGGACCCATGAGGGTCCGGGGAGAAGGGAGCGGTGTTCTTGGCAAGAAGGGGGGTCCCCGGAAGAAGGGAGTCCTGGTTTCGACCCATGGGTCCCGTCAAGAAAGGAGCCTGGCTCCCTTCTTGCCGGGACCCAAGGAAGTCCCGGGGAGAAAAAGCCGCAGCTTCCTTCTCACTGGGACCCACAGGGGTCCCAGCAAGAAGGAAGCCTCCGCTCCCTTATTGGAGGCACAGTTGCTTCCTGGGGAAGGGACCCATGGGTCCCTTCTCAGCGGGGAGCCACTTGTGCTGCATCTACATGTGAAAAGTTAAGTCGACTTAGGTTATGTCTACCCTTAAGTCAACTTAACAAGGTTGACGTTAAGTCAACTTAACAGAGCCACCAGTGTTGAGGTACCCTAAGGTGCCTGTGTGGCAGGCCCTGGGTCTAGTTCCAGTCACCCTTTCATTTGAAACTGTGGGAGTGTTAAAAATGTCTCCACAACAGATGATATTCCATCAGCTAGATACTAAACTATATTTGCTGGGAAATGGTTACAGCAGGCTTTTTGGTCTGAGGGACAAACATACTAAGTACATTACTTTATGCCACATGAGCACGGCAAAGAAAGCAGAAAGTCCCTTAAAGGAGCTAAAACCACATGCAAGTCTGCTGCTGGGGAGTCCCCTTGCATGGGGAAGTCCCCAGGGCATATAGAAACAGCACAGCAAACCTCTTTTGCCTGCCTTCCTGCAGCTCTTGGGGCAGAGGGTGTTGGGGGAGGAGGAACAATTGGAGTGTGCTGTGGCTAAAGCTGTAATAGGGTGCTAGTTCTTCTTTCTCCTCTCCTGGGCAGCCTGGTATGGAAAAGGGAACCATCCTTTCTGTGGCACTCCTGTACGCTTAGGCACACCCAGCTGAGTCCCTGCCCTACCTCCTTTGGGCTCCCACTGTCAGTAATCAAGGCCGGATTGATGCAGGGGCTATAGGGGCTGAATCTGTGGGACCCAGCCTAAAGGGGGCCCCAGGCTCCAGCTCCTAAGGCTCTTGCCTGATCTGACCCAACTCCTCCCCTCCCAGCACTGGTGGACGCGGGGGGAGTGCTGGGAGAGCCCCTGCCCTGCTAGAGCTGAGGGGGGGAGCAGGACTCTAGGGCCAGAGGCTGGGCTCTGCACTTTGACCCCCACCCTGGGGGACGCACTGGGGGCCATGCCATACACCAGCTTACCCCACGCCGCCTCTGGGGGCTGATTGGCTGGATGGAACTGGGGCGGAAGGATCCTCTGGTCCCAGGGTCCCTCCCCTTGCAGTGACAGCCCACCTGCAGGCTGCCATGGTGGCGGGTGGGGGCCCCAGATTGGGAGCCACAGTGGGGGGCAACCCAGGAACCCTGAGGCCAGTTAATCAGGTCTTGTCAGTGATGGAAGAAAGCAATGCACTCACCACCGCTACTCACTCCTCTGTGAGTGCAGGCGGAGATTAGCCGTGCTTGTTGATGGGGTGTGAGAGGTCAGAATGAGGACAGCCAGTTTCAGAAGTGTGACTGAGCATGTTCGATACAAGCCAGGCCTCAGCACCCTCTGCGGTGCATCACCTCTCATCGCAGGATTAGGCTGAAGTAGGGCTTAAAATTCTAGGCCTAAAATAATAATTTAATGGTTGGGATTTCGGTTGGTTGATTGAAGAGCCAAACATTTCTGCTACATCTTTGACAAAAGTTTCTGTCTCTTCTTTCTTTAATCAAAATCTTCAGTGGTGGTGGTGGGGGAATAACTTTTACTAATCAGGACTGGGAAGCCTGAGTTATATTGCTCTTGAATTTAGAGAACAAACAACTTCTGTTAATCTGCTAACAAAGACATAAGCACAAGCACATTTATGCATTCATTTTTTATTAAAATAAAACATGCAAATTATGAGCCCAAACCTACAGCCCTTAAAAAAACATCTGTTGCAGTCAAACTTCTGGAGTCTTTCAGTTTTAGGGTTTGGCCGCACTGTTCTTCCCTCATGTTCCAGAACAACTGCCAGTGTGGCCTGGTTTTGCAAAGTATGGATCTTTTCGATCTGGACACCAACCTCATTTGAGAAAGCTACTTTTACTTAATACAACATATGCACATCAGGGCAGGTCATCAGTTAATGTTAATTGGCAAAGCTCCAAATCGACAATTTATACCATCTGAGGATCTGTCCCTATGTCTTCATTCCTATTGGTAAGAATATATTGTTAAAACAGAAAAGCATTTAAGTAGGTAATACATTAAAGAGGCAAATTCTAAGTTTTTGATCAGATGTACAAGTTTTGCCTGAAAAAGAACTGTATAAAAAACAAGTCAGTATTTCAGAATTTGGCCGAGCCGCTGTACTACATAGTAGCTTTACTGTTTTTGTTTGTTCACCAGTTTCTCTTCTAGAAAGGCTGTAATCACCTTCAGAGCATTACAATATGTCTTACGTGACTGAAAACATTTGTAAGGAGGAGCTACCATGTGGCTGTTTGTACCCAAACAGTAATCAAGATCTCAACCAGTGATGATGAGCTGTCAGCTATTTTTTTCCCCTGCACTAAGCAAGTCTGACACTGGCAACCCACAAGCTAATCAGCTCAAGGCATGGGAATCGTTAGTAAAACCATCAGCAGAGTATTCATAAAGCTGAAACAAACACCGTAGTAATGCTGACACTCCCTGGAGATGAAGAGCCTCTCCATGAAGAAGAAGAGAAGGAAGTTGATGCATGAGCTGGATTTTTTTTTCTTTCCTTGAAGAAATGCAATCTCTCTCGATAAATTGTTTCCATACATACAGAACTGAGAGCTTCAGATCTAGAGAGCAGAACACTAGTTCGTTGTCCTTTTGATTCCTTCACCCTCTGCTTTTCCTATTGCTTGTTACTAACATGGAGATGTCTTGTAGCATCAATTTGCTATTAATGACAGCTAAGGTTTCCTTGATGAAGCAGCCTTGTGGGTTGCTCAGCTGTTTGAACTTTTTCCTCAGGATTCTGTTTCTCTTCAGAATCAAATACTCACAGGGCAATCTGGAATGAACAGCAAATCCAAATACACACACACACACACACACACACACTCCCTATGGGGGGGGGGGGAATAAAGGGTTGAGGAGTTAGGCTGGAATGGAAAGGAACTCTTAGAGCTAGAATGGGAGGAGTAATTTTATTATCTTTTTGAATGTTCTTGAGTTCACTGTCACATTCCCATGCATGGTCTCATTGAGCGATATGGGCTTCATTTCAGTAGCTCCCATGAACTTCAGCTGGAGCTTGAGGTGCTTAGCTCTTTTGCGAACAAGGCCCTAAGGGTGTGTCTACACTTGTAAATTAAGTCGACTTAAGCTTGCTTAAGTTGACTTAATTTACTCTGCGTCTACACTACACTTTCCTTATGTCGACTTAAGCAGCTGCTTAAGTCAACTTAAGGAAAAATTAAGTCGACTTTGTAAAACCTAGTTTAAAGTCAACTTTGCTGGCTAAGACTTTAGACTTTAGAAAGTCGACTTAGCCAGTGTAGACATGGAGTAGCCCCAAGTCGACTTTAAGTAGACTTAGGGGACTCCAGGGCTTCCCCACTGCCCTCCCTGCCAGGGTGGCCGGCACAGCCACAGCCTGGTATGCCCACCCTGCCAGGGTCCCTGTCCCCCTTTCCCCATTGTACCAAGGTACAATGGGGCAAAGGCTGAGCCCCCTGGCACTTGGCAAGGGGTGCCCCCCCCTGCCACTGTGGACCTGTCCCAGGTCCACCTAGCCACTACAAGTTGACCTAGGTGTCCAGTGTGGATGCTCTAGGTTGATTTTGTAAGGTCCCCTCAAAGTCGACTTAAAATTTAAGTGTGGACATGCTAAGTTGACTTAAAGTTGAGTTTGTTAAGTCGACTTAGGCTATGTCTACACTTGTGAATTTAGGTCAATTTAGCTAAGTGACTTTCAGCTGGAGAATTACCCCATGAGATGCGGATAGATCCTGGAATTATTTCATGCAGTTCTATGGTCTCATCACTATAAAGTGCCCTGTTTAAAAAGGTCATATTTGGTTCACACTGAGCTTAGACCATCTTGCATCAGAGGAGCCATTTTGCTCTGTTAAATCTACATGGCTCCCAAGGATGCTAATATGTGACACACCTGGTAGTGACCAAAGGATGGACTCGCTGATGAGAGAGGCAAGAACACTCACTGGCTATATTTCAGAAGAAAAATGCATCTACTATATTTTGCTGTGTGTGTAAATTACACACTTCATAGATTTGGCTATGGTTGCTGTGTCTACACCACAGAAATGAGGCAGAAAACCAGAACATAAACTTCATGTAAAGACCATCATTTATGAACTCTCTCCTAAGGATTTCAACCTCAGCCAAAATAATGAGAAAGAGACTCTGGAGGGAGAAGGTAATTCAATAAACACATAAGCAACAACACAGCAGGCTACTCAGGATGATCACTTAGGATGCGTCTACACTTACAAGTTAGGTCGATTTAAGGAGCTTAAGTCAACATAAACTACTCTGCATCCATACTAGGCTTTCCTCAAGTAAGTCGACTTAAGCATTTCTTTAAGCTGACAAGGAAAAGTTAAGTCGACTTAATAACACCTTGTTTTAGGTTGACTTAACACTCAAGTCGACCTTATTAGGTCAATTTAAGCCAGTGTGGATGGGGATTAGTGCCCAAGTCGACTTAAAGTGTTAAGTCGACTTAATGAGGTCGAAAAGGGGTTATGTCTACACTAGAAAAGTTGTCGACTTTATTAAGTCGACAACTTTTCTAGTGTAGACATAGTCTTAGAGCTGTGTCTTTCTCAGAGAGGCAGCCCCCATGGCTGTGGTTTTTGAGACATGCAATACTGTCCACCCAGAGAGCTGTAAAATCAGGGAGTGTTTGAAAGGCTTTCAGTTTTGTTTCTGAGTAGATAGCTCCAAAATACAAACACATGGACATACATCTTCAAGCAATTTTGTGTTCTGAAGAATGGATGGTTCAGGGAGTTGTAGTGGGCTATAGAGCCTTTCACCTCTTAGTCACTGGTTCTCTCCGAAACAGCCCAGAGGCTCTATTGGTTGCCAGCCACTGGCTTTTACCAGAGCTCCTTTAAGAAATTCTCAAACCCTAGACACACGCCAAAATGGCTCCACCCTGCATCATATCCTTCTACCCTTACTATGCCAATGAGGGGGGAGGTCCTTCTCTCCAGAAAGGTTACAGAGCAGCACAAACCTCTCTTTTTTCCCTGGGATGGCAGAACTGTCCCCTGCAGTGTGCAGGTGTGGCAAGGGGGTCTCCCAATATTAATCTCCCCAGAACATACCCCAACAATGGCAGGGCTGGATTAAGGGGACCCCCAGCCTAAAGGGGACCCCCATGGCTCCTCCAAAAATCCAGCTCTGGGTTACTTTTGCTGTCCCACCCATCTTCAGCCTGCCTGGGTTACTTTTGCTGTCCTACCCATCTTCAGCCTAGTCTCACAGCCCCTCTGGAGACCCCCCACCCCCCCGCAACGGCGCCAACCTGTTGGCTCCCCCAACCCGCCCCCCTTACAGCAGCGCTGGCCATGGCTCACTGCAGCAGTGTTGGCTGGGGCCCCAGATGCCATCCCCCAACACCGGCAGGGCTGGGTGCCCTGCCCCTCAAGGCAAAGCACCACCACAATAGCTCTGTTCCCTCCCTGCCTGCCCAGCCTTGATCTGGCCCTGATCAGTGGATATATGTGCTTGGTTGAATGGATTAGGCCTGCTGCACTTTTCTGCCAAATACAGACTCCTCTCCAAAGACAGTGCAAACCGTTCTTACTCAGGGGTGCTGGACATAGAATTACCACCCCGCTAAGATGAATGGTCTAGCTGACGCTGCTTAGTGCGCCTGCTTCAGGCCATCTGCAGACATAGCTAGACACATCCACATTGGTTACACCATTTTCAAGCTTTTATCCACTTCCATGAGGGTTGGAAACTTACTTTAAACCTTGAGATTCTCCTGTAATCACATGACGCTAGGTTCTCCATTGAGGCTCCTAGTCTATAGAAAGTTATGCTCCCCCCCCCCCCCAAAAGTGTTGGTACTTACGCGGGACTGGGTATATTCAAGGCAGCCTGATTCGCCACTTCCCTATGACAGCAAACATCCTCTCCAGGTGTTGTTTCCTGTTAATACTGTGGTAGAAATTAAAGGCTGCCCTCCTTGGCAGAACCTCCAAGAATAGATGCTAATGTAGGATATGGAGGATCTAAATTTAGACAAATCTGACACCATTTTCGCCATTTGATAGCTGCTGAGTGCTCTCTCTATATGATGAGTTTGGTGGTCAAGTCCCCATTTGCACTTGCAGGGACAGCATGCTAGAAGAAATAGTTTTAAACATGGTTTCAAGCTGCTGCTGCCTTTTACAGTTATATTAGTCCACGTGAACAAGCTTCATTCATGAGTCTCTTGCTTTTGACAACTTGTGAAGCTTGGTTAAGCATCCATTAGGCAGCAGTGTCTTTAACCCAGTGCCAGTCAATGCTACCAATATATTCTTTTCCTTTGCAAATACAGAGGAGACTCCTAGGGGATGCTTTGATGTCTGAGAAACCAAGGATTAAATATGTAGGAGACTGAACTCTCTTTTCACTTTAGAAGACGGTGCATGTAAGTGAGGTCTGAATCACAGAAGTAAACGCTGTGTCTACAGCCGTTGCTGTAGCTGTGCTATAGATGATAGCTGGAGGTGATGTAGCCATCACAGAGAAGAATTTTGCTCAATAGGCAGCTATGATAAAATAATGCAAACAAGGTGATAGATGCATGTATGCTGGAGATTAATACCGAAAACAGTACAATGACATTATATACAGCCATGGTCTGGCCTGATCTAGAATACTGTGTGTAGTACAGCTCTCCCAATCTCAGAAAGCATAGTACAATTTTAGGGTGTGCCTACACTGGCAACTTAGGTCGACTTAAGGAGGCTTAAGTTGACCTAAACAAAGCCATATCCACACTAGGCTTTTATTACGTCGACTTAAGCGCTTCCTTAAGTCGACTTAATAACACCACCTCTGAAGACAACAGAGTCTTGTGGCACTTTTAAAGACTAACAGATTTATTAATCGCATGAGCTTTTGTGGGAGAAAATCCCACTTCGTCAGACGCTTTGAAGATAGGAAAGTTACAGAGTGGGAGGAAATTAAATGCAGGGGAGTGTATGACATAGCATCAGGTCAGGCTGTAACAGCAAATCAAAACAAATCAAAACAGCCTGACCTGATGCTATGTCATACACTCCCCTGCATTTAATTTCCTCCCACTCTGTAACTTTCCTATCTTCAAAGCGTCTGACGAAGTGGGATTTTCTGCCACGAAAGCTCATGCGATAAATAAATCGGTTAGTCTTTAAAAGTGCCACAGGACTACTCTGTTGTCTTTCTACAATAGACTAACATGGCTACCCCTTTGGAATTTGACCACCTCTGAAGGTCAACTTAAGCCTTAAATCGACTTAAAGCCTATTGGGACAGGGATTAGTGCCTAAATCGACTATATTAAGTCGACTTAAAGCATTAAGTCAACTTATTAAGGTTGACAAGGGCCTAGGCCTACACTAGAAATGATAAGGTGACCAGTTTCATAAGAAGTCAACAAAAGGGCAGAGAAACTCCCTGGCTTAAACTCTTGTGTTCTTGCTACTGTTTATTTGGCTGTGACAGGGTAATTCAGTTTTGCGTCTTCGACGCTGTTAAATCACATTTGCAGCGTCGTGTGATTTTTGTTGATGTTGAGCAATGGGGTTTCACTGAAGCATTCTTTCCCAAGTTGTTGCTGTTTGTTTGCCTGTCAGCCTCGCTCATTGGGTGACTCTGCTTTTACTGGAACTCCCCTCTTTGCTCCAGTTCTTTTCATTAGTTTGTTTTATTATTTTTCAAATGTTTGCTTTCATCCTGCATTAGGTCATGTACTGTTACTCACTGACTCCAATCTAGCTGGCGAAGGTAAAAACGAGGCAAAATTAGGTTGGCATCAAGTCTATTACTCATCTTGACTCCAAGAATTATTTTATGTCATATTTGCGCCAAAAGACATTGTGAAAATGAGTCTGATCCTCACAGGTAATATATCGAAGCTAAAATGAAAGGTGAATATGAGTATGTCCCAATGGTTTTGGAGTGCATACCTGGATTAAATTAAAGTGAATTGCTTTATAGGACATCTGTCTGATGTGCCTGCCAGACTGAAATGATATGATTGCTGCCATCATAATGCGCTTTTTTATTTTGTAGAGCCAATTTTCTCCATGCACCATTAGGGTCTGAGGCCAAAAGAAATAGAAATCTACTACATGGTACCACTGCTGGATGTTCAACTGTCTCCTATTTATGCTACTTTTGTTTTAAGCTGCTTCCCTCCTGACTCAATTCCAAAAATCCTGCCATAGAAGTACCAAAGGCACCCTATTTAAAGGAGCGTGGCCCTTAAAGTCATGAGACTGGAACCTGTCTCTGAGGCTATCAGTGACTTTGAGCACTGCCCACAGGTAGTCCTCAACAAGATATCTTGCTTCTATTATGTCGCTAATCAGGTGTGACAAATTAAAATGCACACATTAACCACCATCCCCTGCCTCCAGGTTAAGCATTACCTTGTCTTCATGCACATAAGTCAGACGAGCCTAGCTCTGAAGCCTATATTGTGATGTGTGATGAAGAATTCCAAGGTGCTTGCATAGATATTTCCCACTTACCCTGTGGTACATCTTGTGTCCAAACGGTGAGTAACAATTGATTTAATATATTCATTTTAACGACAACAAAAACCTTCTCTCATAAACATAGCCAGGAGAAGAGGCATCACTACTTGGCAAAGCAATGCATTATGAATCACGTGCTGGAAATGTTTATGTGTACGTTCTTAAATATATATGCAGTGTGTGTATAGTATAGTACAGAGCTTAACTTGTGCTATTTAGAGGAGAACAAGCAAGGAGTGTGGGGGAACACTTCTAAAGAGCAACGTCCTGTTTTAATTTCTTTAAAGATACTTCTTGTCTTTTGGTACAATAACAACCTGGTCCACTCCAGAAGGTACAAATTTGTTTTCAGAAGGATTTTTAACCAAACCCAGGAAAAGCCAGATTGCGAGAGATGTTTTCCCACTGTCTAGAGAGGAATTGCCTCCAAGTTTGGGAAAAGCCTGTCAACTCTCCCTTCTCATTTTTGTTGTTTATTATTTTATTATAGTAGAACCCAGGGGCAAGAGATCAGGGACCTATCATGCTGTGTGTTGTATAAACATGTAGCAAGGAAATAGTCTCTGCCTGAAGGAGCTTACAGTTATGGTTGAAATCAGTGAGTGAAACAAACAAATGGAAGGGGGGTTGGATGAGGTAACAGTAATACAAGCATGTTCTCCCATAAATTAGCTCTATGCACAATGTAACTTTTAGCCAACAGCTCATCACAGCTTATTTAGGCACAGGTCCTATTAATATCAGAGGGAGCTTTGTCCCAATCAGAACTTAACAGGAGACTTCAGGACTGAATCCAAACTGATGATCAGGCATGCTCCAATGAATCAATTTGCTGCTCACTGTGCTGCTTAGTACTACAGAGTAAAACAAGACGGGAGGGGAACACAAAGCATCTTTTTGTCATTACTGATCTCTTTTCTTGGGTTTTTTTTTTTTTAACATGTCTCTCCCTTAGAAATTAATAACAAATTTTGCAAATAATTATGAGTAGGTCTCAGTGGGTTGACTGGAATTTTGAGAGAGAATTGTAATGTGGTTTGCGTGCAGATTTCTTTTTTTGGCTTATTTCAAAGAAAGTTGGGAGTGGAGTTGGGGTTGGGGGGAGGGGAAGGGAAGGGAAGGAATGGACGTTTTGATGGTACCACCACTGTTTATTTCCATTTACACATAAATTAAAGCCATTTTGGAGAAGAACCAGGCAGGCCAGTAAAACCTTTCACCCCCATAAATTGTACATTTGGTTTGACTTTGGATTGGGTCCCAGAACTGGTCACAAGCTTTATTATAAAGCTATAGTTCAGCTTAAGTTTTGTTAGTACAATACAATGGTCCCCTCCTTTTAAAAGACAGGAGGGGGAGAAGGTTTTGTTTTTCTGGAATGATGTTGGAATTTTGGAAAAAATCTGCTAGAAAATAAAATCAGCCTGGTTTATAGATACCCAGTCATCATCAACTCCCAGCAAAAAAAGCTGAGTTTATCTGAAATTTATAAAATGATATATCCACTCCCTCTATTAATCAAAGAGTGAGTAATCAGCATACAATTTACTACAATTTATGAGAGGGATAAGTGTGCATTGCCAGAGTCTATTGATCAACAGAAAGTGATGTTGATAGAGGAAAAAGTCATGCTTCTATTTTAAGAGGTTTTTTTTTTTAATTTCCTTTTCAATGAGTAACTTTGCAAGAATTCCAGTAGGAAATAAGTAAAGATTGAATTGAAAGGTATTATATGATACACAGCAATAGAACTATTGGTCTGATCCTGACAACTTTTCATGCACAACCCCCCCCCCCCAATGTAGGGCTGAATGCAATTCTAGTTGCTGTCTGGGTGGGGTCTTTTAATTGATTTTAATGGACTGGTTGTTCCTTAACCATTAAAGAATCATAAGAACATAATGCCAAGGAGCTAATAGCTATGTAGAAGGGATGTATTGCTGTATGTATGTGGACATCAGCTGGTATTGCAATATGGTCTTGAAATTAAGGTAGCAGACTGTGAAATCTGGATTTGATTGTTGGTTCTATCAAATGTTCCCTGTGTGAACTTGAACAAACCATTTCATCGGTTTGTACCTTTGTCACCCATCTATTAAAATGGTGATGATAATTGTTTATTTCTCTGTCTTATCTCTTTTTGGATCGGAAGCTCTTCAGGGCAAAGATTAGGTATCTGTATAGAACTTTGTACAAGGAGCACCTAAGTGCTACCATAATGCAAATAGTATGTGTCTGTTTTGAGCTAATTAAGGGCCATATCTTCTAAGAGGCTCATGTGGTCCTAACTGTATTAAGATTTTTCAGATGCACATCTAATTAGAATTAATCTGTGTAAATAATAATACTAATAGATTTTTAAGTAAAACAACACGTAGTTGGTGATCTCTCAGTAATAGGTTTTTAGAAGTCATTGGTAATAAATTAATGACATAGGTAGGCAATCTATTTCAGCAAGTATTTACATAGCAGATACTGTATATTAAAATGACAATCAATCTTAATCATAGGGGAATACCACCTGTGTAACCAGCTGATACATTGGCTACAGTTGATTGATTATATGGTTATTGAACCAATTCATAAGAATTAATGTAATTTTTATTAAATGTCCTGTGAGCACTTAGCTGAAAAACCATAATTTGAAAGCTTTACTTGAAACTACAGGAGGAAAGTTAAAAAGGAATAAAGGAATTTGTGCACGCATTTGGACAATAAGAAAAAAATCAAAGCAGCAAGGTCTAAGGCCCAGATCCACATGGGCTCAATCCCATATGGTGCTGAGTGCTTTTATGCTCCTGGCTTTCAGATAGGGCACAGAGTGATCTTGGGATCAGGCCATAAGAGTAATTAGAGTCAGCTGGTTAATTACTTTTTTAGTTTAAATACATTTGTTTCTTTGAAACTTCATCTGAGAAAAAAAAACAAGAGGATATGATAGGATTGTAGTTTAATTAAGGTCATATTAGGACTGCAGTAATTCTGTGCCTCACAGCTCGTATGGGAAATGACTTTTCATTGACTAGCACAAGAAACAGAGAGCCTAACAGCTCAGGGTTTACAGCCTGGATTAATGTTTTGTCAGGAGTTCCACATTAGATCCTTTACTTGGAGTTTTATAACTGGACTGGAAGTGAGCCTCAGTTTAATGAAATCATTTGACAATCAAACTCGATTAGTTACTAAAGGGTGTTTATGCTCCGTTACTCCATTCCTCCCCTTCCGGCATAAATCCAGCTCACTTTTGGAAGTATCACCCCAAAATCTTTTAATCTTTTATTTTAATTCAGGGCTAGATGAATTCATTTGTGCAAAATAAGAGCCTAACTTCTTATCAGAAACAGATCTAAATGCAATATGATAAGACTATAGATAGATATTAAGAGCACTGTGCATTTGAGTGGCATGCAGAGGGTTAAATGTTGATTGCAGGTGAATGTCACGCAGTCTGTTGGCAGCTAAGACCTGGGGGAGAGGGAAGGACATATTTCCTGGGAGTGTGCTGTACCCAGAGTCAGATACGCTCACCTCTAGAGTCTAAAATGGAATCTGTGATTCCTTAGTCTCACCATTTTTCTGCTGTTAGCAAATAGTTGCGAAACCCTGCAGGCAAGGTGTCTCAGCTCTTCTAGTGCTGTCAACACAAAGGATGGTAATCTACTACTACTGTGAATTACTATGTTAGTGCAAGTGGCAAAGGTCTATGCCGTGGAACTAAAGGTTCGAACTCGGCTGATGATCCATGATTATCACTATGGTGCCACATGATGGAATTTTTGTTGCTTGGTTTATTTTTCAAGCTTGCTTTCTTAGAAACCATGGAAATTACACTTAAAACTATATTAAAAGAAAATTATTAAGGTTACAAAATCAAGCACTCAAAATTAGGAAATTAATAATTAAAGTGTCCTGTCCTAGCTTAATTTTGGCCCCTTGTGTCTAGGCACTAGATACAGTCTTTAATTACATGATCACATAATATTTTCACATTATTCTAGCCTGTCCACAGTTTCCTGCAAGGCTTGAGTGTCAAGAAAACACTTTAGAGGGTCTGTGTACCATGGGTGAATTTTACCTGTAAAGAGTGCCAGGTGTGGATAGCAATTCATACAGGGTTTGCTTAAATATTCTCCAGGGTTCAAATCTCTGTGAGTGGCAATTGTTGCTGTCTATGATGTGCTGTGATACAAGGGGATACTTCATTTTGCCTTGATTGTCAGGAAGTGTCAGAAGTATTAATAGCAAAAATTTTGCTAACTAGCTACAATTCTCACACTGTAATCCTGTAGATCAGCATTTTTTTTTATTAAAGCACAGATGGTCATTTATGTAACACTGTTTGCAAACGTGGCTGTGTTCCACAGCAACAGGAAAATGGGATACATCTGCACCACAGTACAAAAAATATAAATGAACAAGAAGCCGTGCAAACATTTAAATTACAGGGAAACAGGACTGCGATAAGCAATGATCTACACGAGCAGGAAGACAGTGTTGGCCTCACCCAGTGCCTGAAAAACTGGCCACATTTCTGGTCTTCTCTATTGTACTGAGTGGAAGTTTATGTGTGACCTTCCTTCCCAGAACTTCCTCTGAGAGGAAATGTCGTCACTGTTCAGTAGGGAGCAATTGTTATGTATTCAAAACTTGAAAGGAAAATAGCAGCCATAAATGCAACAAAGTGGAAAGGAAGGAATGAGAATTTGCCATTTACACATTTGGAAATGATCAGAAAGGTCATTTTGGTTCTCCAACACCTTCTGAATTGAGGGAAATAAAACAAGAATATGATAGCAAAATAATAATGTTTAGCAGGGTTCCTAAGTCCTAGACAGCGTCAGTTAAACCCTTATAACATCATTGAAGTAAGTTACTAAACTTATACCAGTTTTATAGATGGATGAATTGAAGCGCAGAAAGATTAAAGGTCAGATTGTGGTTCTAAACAACAGGTCCTTTTTATGGAGTGGTTTAAAACCAACAAATGACAGTACTTACACAACACACAATCAACCTGTGGAACTCATTGATGCAGCATGTTGTGAAGTATAACTGGGTTAAAAAAGAGTTAGGTAAGTTCATGGAGGACATGTTAGTAGTGACTACTAGTCAGGAATGCAACCCCAGGCTCTTGGTGTTCCTAAACCTCTGACTGCCAGAAGGTGGGACTCAGTGAGAGGGGATGAATCACTTGATAATTGCCCTGTTCTTTCCATTCCCTCTGAAGCACCTCGTAGACAAGATATTGGACTAGAAGGACCATTGGTCTGATCCAGTATGGTCATTCTTTATGTTCTTATGCTGAATCAGGAACACCTGGGTAACTCTGGAGCCATACTTTGTGACTGATCCCTACTTCTCAAATGGGCTGATTCAGATCCCTGGGATCTGTATATCTATGAACATTGGGGAAGTCTAGGTCCAGATCTGGATCTGAACTTTACAGCCAGGAGCTAATCATCATTGCCATGGGCTGGATTCAAATAATTATTCTAGCGATGAAATGCTCTTTATTCCATTAACTTCTCTTTCAGCTAACTGACTTTCTGCCATGTTTTGTTAAATTTTCATTTGGGGGAAATTATATTTGTGCAAGGGAAACACTTCCTGGAAAATTTTTATTTCAATAAGGGTGGGTTGGTTGAGATGGTGGAGATGGATGGGAGTGGCATCTAAATGACATAGGCCAGAACCTGGCCCTAACTCTGACCACAAGAAGTATGAAGCTGGTTTAATCTGCCACCTGGGATACCTTCCATGCCAGGGGAATTATAGACTAAGTGTAACTGGCCCTGCGCTGCATACTTCACACACAGTGCCCAGTGTAGGAGCCATGTCAGGGGTGTGACTGGGGAAATGGAGTATGCCCTGAGTTTACAACACCTAGTGAGTGCAACAGTATATTGGGTGCCACAGCTGTAAATGAAATTTAGAGCAGCCCTGAGATGACTTAGTGGGAGTGGTCCAGCTTTTAGCAGGGGGTGGACTAGATGACCTCATGAGATCCCTTCCAGCCCTATGATTCTATGACTCTAAGTTGCTCCAGAGGATATACCAGATCTAGGATTGGGATACCAGAAAGACCCTTCTTTGCCCCAATTCTCCCACAGCCACTTGCACTAAGTCAAGCTCAGCCTCAGACAAAGATTGAACACTAAGTCTTTAAGGCTATGTCTACCCTTGAAAAGTTAGGTTGACTTTATGAAGTCAACTTAATAAGGTCGACTTTAAGTCGACTTAAAGTGGACCTTATTAAATTGACTTAACAAAAGTCGACTTAACTTTTCAAGTGTAGACGTGGCCCCTTTTCGACCTTATTAAGTCAACTTACTGTTCTAAGTGGACTTAATAAGCTCCACCAAGGCGCTAATCCCCATCTCCACTGGCTTAAGTCGACTTAATAAAGATGATTTAAGCACTAGTTCGAATTAAAATGAGGTGTTATTAATTCAAACTAACTTTTCCTTAATTCGACTTAAGGAGCATCTTAAGTCGATTTAAGGAAAGCCCAGTGTAGAAATGGAGTATTTTAAGTCGACTTAAGCCTCCTTAAATCGACTTAATTTGTAATAGAAGCACCCAAACACAGTTTCTTCTGATGCAGACGACAGAACCTGCTGCCATTCTCTTTTCATGACTGATGTGGTTTCTGAATGTAGAAGATTATGCAAGCAAGGGGAGGGAACTGAAGGGAATGATAGGAAAATGTGTAGCACAGACATAAAAAAGAGAGACTCCTCATGATAAAAACATTTGTTAATATTGACATTGCTTCCTTTTTATTTGTATGTTTTTTTTGGCAAGGGGCATCTAAGCCATTAAATGGAAGCCTCCTAGGGTGACCTTAAACAATCACAACACACAGTTAACTAGAGCTGGCTGAAATATTTTCTAACTCTTACAGTTTCAACAATTAAAAATTGTTCAAAATTTCAAATCAGAGAAAAATTGGTGACAGGAAGCTTTTGCAAAAAGTAAATCCAGTTATTCATGTAGGTATCTAAATAAATAAATAAATAAAGCTGTCTAAAGATAAAGGCTCCCGAAATTGGAAACCACTTTTGAAAATGAGGGCCTGAACAACTCTGTGGATCTGTTTCCTCATCTGTAAAGAAGGATAATAAAGCATTTCAGAGCTGCAGATGAAAAGCAATATGTAAGAGCCAATATGCTGATTATTTGTTTTTGGGCTGGATGGATGAAACAAGCTGAAAAGTGCTTGGGTTTTTAGGCACAGGGAGTTTTGAGTGCTGTGCTCACTGAAACTGTAGGGCTTTGACTCCTGTATGGTCCCTGTACTGTGCTGAGACCATTGCAAGTCAGTATAAAGACACAATAAGATGTCCTGTTTTCCAATTCACAAGAAACATTTGTGAACTGTTCTTCCAGTAGGCTCAGCCTTAGGCTATGTCTACACTTGGCCAAATAAGTCGACTTCCCTAAGTCGACTTTAAGTTGACTTTGTTAAGTTGACTTAGCATGTCTACACTCAAAAATTAAGTCGACTTAAAGGGGACCTTGCCAAATCAACTTAGAGCGTCCACACCGGACGCCTAAGTCGACTTCTAGGGGCTAGGTGGACCTGGGACTGGTCCACGGTGGCAAGGGGGGCACCCCTTGCCAAGTGTCAGGGGGCTCAGCATTTGCCCCATTGTACCTGGGTACAATGGGGGCTGAGCAGGCAGGGCATAGGAGCAGGGTGGGCAGGGCTCTGTCCTGCCCTGTGGGGGGAGGGGGGAGCATGCCAGGCTCTGCCTGTGCCAGCCACCCTGGCAGGGAGGGCAGTGAGGGAGTCCTGGATCCCTTTAAGTTGACTTAAAGTCGACTTAGGGCTATTCTGCATCTACACTGGCGAAGTCGACTTAATAACGTTGACTTAGCCAGTAAAGTCGACTTTATACTAGGTTTTATAAAGTCAACTTCTAATTTTCCTTAAGTCGACTTAAGCTACTGCTTAAGTTGACTTAAGGAAAATATAGTGTAGACACAGATTAAATTTGTAAGTGTAGACACATCCTTAGTGTGGGGGACTTGACTTTGCTGTCCTTTACCTTAATGCACAGTGGGTTTAATATTCTATCATTCTGATTTACTAGTGTTTTACCCTCACTTTGCCCTGTGGTCCAGGTTTGCACATGGTGAAGAGCTATGGAGAATTGGACACTGTATGTACACTAGTAAGGGGGACAGTTGTGCTTGGAGGTGGATGGAGGGAAGCGGGGGAGAGTGGGTTAGCACTCCCCAGGCAGGTGAGCAATGTTGGTTAAAAAGGGAGCAGGGCCAGAAAAGGAAGGGAGGAAAATGCACTTATTCAGTGCATACCATCAGCACTTTCACCTACAGTGTTCAGCAGGGAACTGGACTTAATTTAAAACTAATTTTCCTATCCCCCAACATTTCTTATTTTGCCTCACAGTGAATCTCCCTATGATTCAGTGGGACAGGCCGGTGTAAGGAGTTGAAATTTACACTTATCTGTATCAGCACTCATGAATCAGCTCAATACGGCTATATATACGTTAAAGAACAGATATTGGGCCACATTCTCTGTGGGTATTACTCTGTATATGAAGTGCAAGGCAGCTACATTGATTTATAACAGTGGAGGATTACGCCCAATGCACTTAACCAAACCTTTGGAAGTAACTTTTCTTTCTTTCTTTCTTTCTTTCTTTCTTTCTTTCTTTCTTTCTTTCTTTCTTTCTTTCTTTCTATTTCACACTGAGATTATTCTGTTTTGCATCCCCTCAGCAAGGCTATAAATGGAAAATTTTCATTATGTATATGTGCTTGTAACTGGTTCTAAAAGGGCAGTGCTGAATTTTCCCCTCTCATTTTCTTGCTATGTGTCTGGGCCATTAACAAGTTTCATCACATCTAAAAGAATGTTGCTTTTGAGGCTGGAATTCCCACCATTAGAATCAGTTCTATGTGTTAAACAGCAAAGGCGAATGCATTGTCTCAATATTAAGCAGATGTTAAAATGCGCATATGTTATCAGGGCTATTGCATATGAGGGCCCATTCAGGAGGCAGTGGTTTTCAGTACCACTGACTGCTCTGAACTCTCTCATATTAGCACACATACAATCCTTCTTATCAGATTAGCTACAGTTGTCATAGATTAGTTGGACCCTTGAAGGAGCCACTCAGGTACCTCTGATTATGGACTCTAAAGAATCAAAACTTTTAGTCTTTTTTTTTTTTAAGTTCTACCCACCAGGCTGCAAAACAAATTAAAGGGAAAATGTAAATGTTGTTAATAAAGTTTTTCTTTCATTAATGGATAAACAACAACAAACCTAGGAAAGACTTATTCTGACTTCTTGAAGAGCTGCTGCATCTGTCAGAAAGCTTTTCTGTATGTATTTCGTTGTTAGCTTGAATAATGTAACATATTGTTGGGACAGTAACATTTCTGACACATGGAAGTCTCTTTTTCTTCTGCAGTAATTTATGATGTGATTTGAAGTCTCGCACACTGGGGGCAAGACAATGACTTTGCTGGTTGTTTTCCAGTTATTTATTTAACCCACTTGGCTCCTTAAAGGACATGAGAGCTAGCAAGACAGGTGCCAACTCAAACTACCTTTGATATGATTTGCAAATCTGCAAAGTCATCAAGACTGTTAGAACTGATGTTTGCACCTGGAAAAGATCCAGACACCTTTGTAGTATGGCATCCCCAAGCTAGGTCTATATTTAGCATCATGAAAGAAGCCCTTCCAAAAACTGCTTCTGCTGTCTAGTTCACTTCAAACAGAACCTGATTTAATAGAAACAATGTTCAGTTCAAGTTCTTTGTTATGTTCTTAATTCTTCTTAAGCACAAGCGCCTAGATAAAGTCCAGTTCTTTCTCTAAGTCCTACTTTACATTATAGAGTTAGGTTGATTATATCAGCCCTAATGATAGAGTTTTCTATATATGTCTACAATGCGGGGGAGAGGGCACTCCAGACCTGTCCCCGCTTTGGCTAGTCTGCCTGGGAGGTGGGGGGGCGGCGGAGGAGCTGTTGCATGGTGTTGGGTTCTCGGATGCAACCCCCCCAGGGTCATGGGCCCTGGAAGGCTGTGCCAGAATGGCCACAGGCGGCCTCATCGCAAGCTACCTGGCCCTGCCCCCTGGGTGGAGTGAACGGGGGCTGGCCTGCCTTGTTCTGCCCCCGGGGATGGGCCATCTGGCCCAGGGACAGGGCGGGATGGGCTAGGCCTGGCTTCTCTGGCTCTGGTGCTTGCAATACTATAGCAAAGTAGCCCTTTTTGTTGATGTACTCTGTCACAAGGTGCTCTCGATTCAAAACACAGTGCTTGTTTCTTGGGCTCAGAACTGCTGGTCCACTGTGTGCAGCTGATCTGTGAATGCCACCAACAATCTGAATTGTTTCTTTCCATAGTGCACTACAAGGCAGACACCAAGGCATCATCATCAGACTCCTAGCTCAGGAAACTGCAGGATCAGGCACCCTGTGGCTATGTCTACACTTGTAGCCACTCTGTTAAGTCGACTTAACTTTACACTTTAAGTCGACTTAAGTCAACCTTGTTAATTGAACTTAACAGTAGACATAACCATCCACACTGGCTTTAAGTTGACTTAAAAAGTTCAACTTAGCCCTATTCCCCAGCCACACTGGCTTTAAGTCGACCTTCAGAGATGCTGCTATTAAGTCGACTTAAGGAGGCGCTTAAGCGCTTAATAAAAGCCCAGTGTGGACGCAGCTTTGTGTAGGTCGAGTTAAGCCTCCTTAAGTCGATCTAAGTTGCCAGTGTAGATGCACCGTGTGCATAATGCTCTGCGCAATAGTGGATAGTGCAGGATCCATGCTTTCTTACAATGATGCCTAGTGTGCAGGTTATTGAAAAATGGCCGAAAATGTACGAGGTTGCCCATGGAATGATGGGATGGCAAAAACTGCATGATGGGATGCTGAACAGGCCCTGCCCTGAGGCATTACAAACCCTTCCCAAAACACCCTTGGTAAATGGTGTTGGAATGGGGGGAGGTGACATAGGAGGATAGCTAGCCATGGTAGACTATTCTCTGTGCTGATGCAAGAGTTGCTATTGTGGATGTGCTGCAGCAACACAAGGAGCCTACTGTGGACGTGCACCAGCATTTTAATTACAGCAGTGGCTGTCCGTCAGCATATTTTAAGTTGACTTAACTGTGTAGTGTAAATCAGCCCTTACTGCTGTAATTCAATTGATTTCAGTTTGGCTATTCCTGATTTACACCAGTTGGTGAGAGGAGACTCAGGCCCATGATAGCTGCTACCATTTTACAAGCATATAATGCTGAAAGTTTTTTTAACATTGGCACATTTTGTACAAAAAGAAAAAAAAATAGTTAAAAAGCGAGGCTATTTCTGGCATGTTTAACATTACAAAACAGAAGGTGTTTATATTTTTAAAAGCCTGTTCTGTAGTATGTTAGCTATGCAATTAAGAATTACTAAACAAGGGCAAGATTCTGACACCCTGATTCACACTGAGTAACACCTTATTCCCCTAGTGAAGTCCCACTGACATCAGTGGGATGAATTTTGTAGAGTAGTACTCTAATATGACTACAGCTATATCTGTGCTGCAAAATGAAGATGTGATTATAGCACAGGTAGGCATACATCTGTGTTAGCTCTAATCTACCTAGCATGAGTAATAATAGCACTTTAGATTATAGATTGAGAGGACTGGAAGGGATTATGACATCATTCTAGGCCAATCCCCTGCATTTATGTCAGAACCAAGATGTGGTGGCGCAAGCTTCCATATGGGCTAGCAGTTTGAGTATGCACCCAGGTCCCTCTGAGGGCTTATACTTTGGTTGGTAGTCCAGGCTGAAGTGTGTGCCATATTGCTACCAGTGCTAGTTAAATTTATCTTTTTAGGTAACAAACCCGAGGAACTGTTTCATATTGAGGTGCAATTACAGGAGGTTTTGGAGCAAACTCATAAATTAAAAGTAATAAATCACCAGGACTGGATGCTATTCATCCAAGAGTTCTGAAGGACATCAGATGTGAAACTGCAGAACTACTACATCTGGTATGTAACCAATCGCGTATACCAGATGACTGGACTGTAAATATTGTAACTGATTTTCTTTTTAAAGGCTACAGAGGTGATCCTGGCAATTATTAGCTGGTCAGGCTAGTTTCAGTAAAAGGCAAATTGGCTGAAACAATAGTAAAGAACGGCATGCTCAGATGGGGGTGACTATCCCACACTCATCCTGCAGGGTTTAGTGCAGGCCAGATAAGCCAATATTAATTCATTAGGCAGCTGATTAAGGAGGCTGAGCTTGGCAAGAATCAGCAGAGCTTATAAAGACAGGAGTTGAGAGCAGAAAGGGATGCTGGGAAAAGGCAGATACTCCCAGGAGAAAGGGAGGTGTGATTTGAGACTGCAAACAAGGGAGTCTCATAAAAGAAATGCAGGGATAGATCAGTGAGGCAAGAGAGAGAGGCTCAGATTGCTGAGCTCAGGGTCAAGAGGAAGGTGGGCCTGGGTTCCTCTACCAGCAAGTGGCACCAAGGCAGTGAGTGCCTTGTGTCTGCCAGAGTCAGGTGTCAGAGCTGAGGGTCAGAAACTGGAGTCAGAGGCCAGATGCCAAAGCCAGGGATCAGAGCCAAACTCAGGAATTGGAGCTGAGTGTCAGTGCTGGGCTACCTAGAATGAGGCAAGGAGCAGGTCTGGGTCCATAATAGGAGAAGGCCAGAAACAGGGCTGGTAATAAGCATGTGCAGGAGCTATCGCAGTCATGGGTGACTACTTTTGAGCCACCAGTGAAGTGCTGCTCGATTTAATAGCAAGCCTGCTAACTTTCTTAGCCAATTTGGTGGGACGTTGTTAGGCCAGTGGTTCCCAACCCATGGCCCGCAGTGTCTTTCAAAGTGGCTCACCGCTTCCCTCCTACTGGCTGCAGAAGGGAGTTGCTGCTTAAGGACCCAGGGGCTACATGACTGGTGCAGGCTGCTTGCTGCATCCAAGGGGACCGGAGATTAATTCTTCCCTCCTCCTGGCTGTAGCAACGAGCACAGCAAAGCGCTCTGCCTCAGTCCATTGGCGCTGGGGTCCCTGCTGGAGCCAAAGGGAGAGGAGCCCGATCTCCCACCACACTGGCAATGGCTGCATAAGGGAGCCACTGCCCAAGGATGTGGCTACAGTGGGTGATGGAGAGACATGGGAGGAGCTGCCAAGATCCACCATATTTGAGGAGGGCAGGATTCTAAAAATCAGTTCTTTCCAGTTTGGTCTTATCTTAGCTGGCCACTGTGACTTAGCTGTCAGGCCATGTGCTTCAGTGTGTAGTGACAGTTACTCATCTACACTAGTGCTTTGTCAGTGAACGTATGACATATTGTAATTTGTAGGTGTAAAATAGTGAATGTAAAAATGAGCACAGTAGCATCTAAATGTTCACTTTAAATGTATAATGATTTGCACTTCTTAATAGCATATACATCAATATATATTTTTATGAGTTGATAAACTGATGTCTATTCAGGGCTGTAAAAATGATATTTGTGTCCTTGAGCCAAAAGGTTGGGAACTACTAACTAAGTTAGGCAGTCTAGTTGATGCAGCCCAGCTGTGCTCAGTAGCTCAAGTTTTCGATTTATGAAAGGTTATTACAAGGAAGAGGGAGAAAAAAGTGTTCTCCTTAGCCTCTGAGGATAGGACAAGATGTAATGGGCTTAAACTGCAGCAAAGCAGGCTAGGTTAGACATTAGGAAAAACTTCCTAACTGTCAGAGTAGTTAGGCACTGAAATAAATTGTCTAGGAAGATTGTGGAATCTTCATCATTGGCGATTTTTAAGAGTAGGTTAGACAAAGTCCTGTCAGAGATGGTCTAGATCAGTGGTTCTCAACCACTGTGCCATGGCACCGTGGTGAGTGTGTTGCGGGCTAGTAGCCTGTTGCCAAAAGTCTGCCTAAAGTCAGACAGTAATGGTGGCATGGAGCTCCAGCAGGTTAGTGTGGTACAGCCAGGAGAATTGGAAGCCAGGCAAGTGAGGACTGCGGGGAAGGGACTCGGAACTGTATATGGGGCTGGGTGGGAGTAACTTGGGGCTGCACCTAGGGCTGGGCTAGAGGGGAGAGACTTGGGGCTGCACGTGGGGCTGGGCTTGGGGCAGCCAGGGGAAGACTTGGGACTGTGCTTGGGGCAGTGGAGCTAGGGGGAGAGACTCAGGACTGTTGGGGGAAGATGTGAAGAAGAGACTCGGGACTGCTGTGGGAAGACACAGGCCTGCCAGGGTGAGCCTTGGTTTGTCTCACACAGCTGGGAACCCTCCCAGCCTTGTCACAACCCTGAAAAGGTCTAGAACCCTTGGTCTAGATAATGCTTAATCCTGCCTTGACTGCAGAGGATGGTACTTGACCTTTCCAAGTCTCTTCCAGTCCTATACTGTGATGGAGTCTCTGGGGTGCAACGTGAACTGTGGGGACGGCCAAGCCCTCCAAATGCATCAACTGCGGCTACCTCCAACGCTGTGATGCTGATGCTAAGCTACAAATATCTGATAAACACTTCATTTACCCAGACATCCACAGGCCAGGACACACCCAACTGAGTCACATGAATGATCTTCCAGTCACTCATGAACCGGCCAATTACCCCCATCTCCAGCTCTACAGCCTAAGATTGTGTCATCTTGCATAGCTCAAGGCTCCCCTGGACAGTGTTCGTTTATTAGTTTGCCATTCCTTCAGTATGGAGTAGATACATATCAGTTAAACAGAATTGAGAGTTCCCAAGCACTATAGCCAAAATACACTGTTTTAAGTAAAATATAAAACAGGTTTATTAATTACAGAAAGATAGATTTTAAGTCATTAGAAGTGGTAGGCATAAAGGTCAGAGTTAGTTATCTGAAGAAGATTAAAAAACAAACAAACCAATCAACCAAACAAAAAACCTCCACAGTCTAAGTTCTACAACCTAAGCAGATTTGAATCAAGCAGTGTCTCACCCTGACAGATGGTACAAGCAAGTGACAGGTCCCCAATACACAGATTGGAATCCCTTTCCAGTCTGGAATCCCTTTTCTAGTCTGGGACCACCCTTCCCCAGTTCAAAGTCTTTTTCTTCCAGATGTGCTTCCAGATGTTGCGATTGCGCTGTGTTTGGAGGAGGCTTGGGTGGGGGGAGGGAGGGAGGGAGGCAGGAAAGAGGCCAAGTGATGTAATTTCCCCTCCTTTATACTTTCTTCCAGCCTGCTGGAAAGGCCTTTGCTGTAATGTGAGAGTCAGGCAATCCCCATTGGTCAAGCAGGCTACATTGCATATGTGCCTTCTCCAAGAAGTCTCTAGGACAGTGGATTATATGTTTGATGAGCCATTAATGCTGTCTATTGATGGCAAATCTTTTGGTTTTAACTAAAAGGCTGATTATGGGCACTTCCAATCTCACAACATATTTTGGTAACACGTACAGCATTATTTCATAGCTTCACAAACAATCCAAGTATATTAATATTCAACAGCTCAAGATTTTTAAAATTATATCTTACAAGGTATACTTTGTAAAAAAACCTATCTTAATCATATCAGACTGGTAAATATGGGCAGGGCCGTCCCTGGGGGGGGGGCAAACGGGGCACTCGCCCTGGGCCCCGCTGGTACATGGGCCCCGCGCTGCCTCGCTTCCAGTGCTCCCCAGGGGCAGAGCATGTGGGGCCCGGCCTCGGGGCCAGCCTGCCCCACATTGCTGGATCCCCCCAGCAGGTGGCCTCGACCTCCCAGGGGGCCTCCTGGGCCAGGACCGGAGCTGGCTCTGGCTCTCCCCCCCCCTTCCCCTCTGGCACGTGGCCTCCCGGCCCGGGGGCAGAGCTGGAGCCAGCTTCCCTCCCCCCAACAGGCACCCTTGGCCTCTGGGGCCGGCTCCCTGGGGGCGGAGTGGGCTGGTTGGCCCAACACGCTCCCCTTTAGCATGGGGGGCGAGAGCCCCGATTTGGCCACTTGGCCCTGGGCCCTGCTCCCCCCATGGGATGGCCCTGAATATGGGGGTTCCAGGATGAGATACAGAGGGTCACAGACACTTCTATGATTAGATTGACAGGAAACTGAGTAGGCACAGTCACAGGTACTTGTACTTATCTGTAACTTTTGCTACCTGTCTTCAGTGCTACCCTCTTTGGGTACATCCACACTGGAGCCTTAGGTCGACTTAAGGACCACTACATCCACATTGGTGCTTATTAAGTCAACTTAAGCGCTTCCTTAAGTCGACTTAATAACACCACCTCTTACAGTCGACTTAACGCTTAAGTCAACCTTATTAAGTCATCTTAAGCTAGTGTAGATGGGGAATGCCCTTAAGTCGACCTAATTGACCTCCAAGCCCTGATGCAATGTGGGACAGCTACCCACAATGCACCACTCCTCTGTCGACCTAACACCTGGCAGTGTGGTTGCTGGAGTTTTCAGTGTTGACTTTCTAAGTCTATTTAACAAGGTCGACTTTAAGTTGACCTTGTTAAATTGACTTAACAGACTCTCCAGTGTAGACGTACCCAATGATTTTTACTGTACATTTGTTCTAAGATGAGGAGTTTGTGCAAGTAATACTCTTTTCTGCAGTCAACTTGCAGTCTTTTATTTTCTGCAGGGCAACAAGGAAGTAGTCGATGTGACTTCTAATTCTTCCACTCTTGTAAGTAATAAAACGTTCATCTCTTTTTTGAAAAATATGTTGGATACGTCTAAGTCATGAACTTGTACCAGCTGCAACATACTTCGTTTGTCATTTAAAGTTCCATAGCTCTAACTCTCTTATGTCCGTGCCTGTCTCTTCTAACATTTCCATTTAAGTTGACATTGATAATTATTTCCTCATTTATGGAATTTGCTGAAGAGCAGTGTTCAACATTTCCCTAAAACTTGTCTTCTCATCCTTGTCACAGCCAGACTGGCATGCATATGTGCTAAGTTCAGCGACCCACAATCAAAAGCCAGGCTGGCCATCATTAACCTGTTGCTGATTCTGTTAATCGTCAATCTTCTTTTCTTCATTTTATTATCAAGAGCCAGGCCTGTTCCATGTCTTGAGTTAAAAAGCCCCTCGGTAAATTATTTTGTATCCTATCCTATCCTATCCCAATCCCAAGCTTGTTTCCCTTTTCTATTTTGGTACCCGAATGCTTTTACCTTCCTACTCTTCAGTTTGTCTGCCAGCTCCATGCCACAGTCATTAGTGTGCCAGCATTCCAACTTGCCCATTTTCTCCTCTCATCCTTATGAGATGTAAATCATTTAGATTATTAATTTTTGGTGTTTTTTCAAGATCACTTTAGGAAACAGTCAGCATATATATATATATATATATATACATATATATATATATATATATATATACTGTATATATAGAGCCAGTTGCTATATTCAGGTGTGCACAAAACCCAATATGGTCATCCTAGCATCCCATTCTTTGGCAAACATTCACAACTGGTATACATAGAGGTAACTCCAGGTCTGAATTTTATCCTTAAAGTGCAGGTTTACTGTGAAAAGTGCCTGTAAACATGGAAGTGTGGCTTCCTGGAATTCCAGAAATGACTTTTTGCCTGTGTTCTATCTGACTTACTCATCAGCGCAAGTAATCAAGATTCCTCAGGCAGAATTTAATGAAACAGTTCTATGGATGATCATCACTATCATCCATCTTTTTTCTTAACACAGGGGAGTTCAGTGCAGAGCTAATTGGAATAAATAAATAGTAACATTCTTTTGTTCCCTAACTCAGGGGTGTCAAACTCATTTGCTATGATGCGCCAATTTGACTTAAATGTGCTTCAAGTGAACCGACCATAGCATAAATCAAAATACCATGGCACTTTTGCGGCATCATGGAGTACTGTGTATGCAAAACTGCACTCTGCAATACCTCTCCCTCTCTCTCTCTCTGTTAGGGAGAGTGAGGTCTCCTGGGCTATGTCTACACTAGCAATTTAGGTCGACTTAAGAATGCTTGAGTCGACCTAAATTACTCCATGTCCACACCAGACTTTCATTAAGTCGACTTTTTTCTGGGCAGACTCTCACTCTAAGAGGAGATCTATATGAATCTCAGTGGGTTTTGTTCATTGTAAATTAATTCCAGATACTTAGTTTTACTGTATATGAGTGAAAGCTTTTATAGCATTACTGAGTTCCACATTCAAACAAACCCCAAACTGCCAAATGTCACCTGATTTTTGAGTCTAAAATATAAATCAACAGCAATTATCCACTCTTTTGAACATCCTACAGTACCCCGGTGCAATTTGTGGAACTAGGGATGGAATGGCAGTTTTAGCTGAACTTCTTGGCTTCGGTCACTTTTAACACTGGTCAAAAAATGAAATGCTTTTTTTCCTGAAATGTTCAGGAATTTTTTTTAGATGTTCTCATGAAAAGGTCAGCAAAATTTCTTAGAAAATTGTCAACCACCTTTCTTTATTTTAGCAGAGGAGTACCATTGTTTAGGCTCTAACACTTACTTTGGTGCTGTACTGAATTTAAATATAAAGAATTGTGTTTTAATGAAAAGCCAGGCAGAGATCAAACCAAATACATAATGGCTATGGGTTCACAAGCTTGCGGGGAGGGGGGGGGGCGGCATCTTTGCTGAAGCTTAAATCTTTGAAAAATAACAGTTCTACTTTCACTTCTGGCATCATTGGGATAGAAAATAACTAGACACAGAATGTCTAATGCCTAAACATCAGATTCATTCACACTAACGTCTGCTAGGTGGGATTTTTTTTTTCATAGCTGGCAGTGAAGAATACTTAGGCTTTTCCTTCACTCAGAATAGATTGGGCTGCTGAAATAAACAGTATCAGGGGAATAGCTGGTTCAGTTACATAATGATATACGGTTTAGTGAGGACTTCTTGTTTTTAATTTCACTTTCCTTTGTTTTAGAGGGAAAATGACAAGGAGTCCTATGGCACATTAGAGAGTAACACAAAATTTGGGGGGGGGCATAAGTCTTCATGGGTTGGAACCCACTTCATCAGATGCCTTCTGAGACCACAAGGGGAAAAGTCATACAAAGTTTGTTGCCATTGACACCACCTTAGTGAACTAGAGCTTCTTTGGTTTCTAAAGTATTTTTCCTGAAATGTAACGTTCCTGAAAGGTCTCACACTGACAGCTCCTGAGTCCTCTGTTCAGCCACAAATCAGGTACAGAATAGACAGTGGCACGACAAACTTCCTCATATACATTGCTGATGTACCTTGATCCCAATTTCAATGAACCATCTCAAGGGTTAAGTGGGTTATTTTTTCTGAATGTCCATTCAGTTCTGGGGCTGTCTGTTTAGACTATCCAGAAAGATGCCAATTAATGGTGACTTGTGTCATGATGTTATTTCCTTTCCATTGGGAAATGGATCAAGAGCACCAAAGTCATTCCTCAGATGGTAGAAACAACGTTTGATCATTGCCAATCTTGGTTTGAATTGAAATCTATGATCTCATTACCAAAGAGGCACAGGTTCCATGATCTTTCAAGTTGTTTTCTGATGAGTAAAATTACACTGAACTGTAAACGCACATGCACACACTTAAATAGAAAATAATTTGAATGAATGTTACTAAGGAAGACATTTTTTAGTTTATTGCTCTATAGTAATTGCTCTGAATTAAGCCCCCCTGTACCTTTCTATGGTAGAACATATGTAAAGTCACCAACATCCTTGTTCTAAGATCCTTTGATTGCAGTTCACCATATATTGCCAAAACTAAGTCGATCTGACTGAAGGAGGCCATTGGCTCTGTCTCTGAAAATGTTCTTTCTTGTGTAAGTTGGTTATGGTAGAGGGATACTTATATGCAGACAAACACCTGATATTTCAATGTCTTCATTGCATTCTCCAGTTAACTAGAGCAAAAATAGCTATATTCCATCTCCCCCGTTGCTTTTTATGCAGAGCTACATGGACAGCTGTGTTCACAAGGCGGTAAAGTTAAATACTTTGCCTATAAGTTCACTATTGCTCTCACACATAGCGTTGCAAGGGAAATCTCCAACTTATTTTCAAAATAGCTTAGGCACAGCATAAGAAAGCCTCCTCCTCCTCCCCATTTCTGTCAACACCCGATCAAGGGTCAAGATTGTAAACCCAGCTCAAATGATGAGAGGGTGGCCAGTTTACTTTTTCATTTCTCCAGAGACAAAAGCAGACGTCATCACTAAGATAATGACCCCTTTCTGCTTGTAGTGATTGAGGTCCGGAAACTCTTTGCTTAGGTGCATCTCATAATTTAGATGATTGCTTTCAGTATCTGAGTCAGGCAGTCAGTTTATGTTTCAGCTTATTCAACCACAAGCTTCCATAAGTATTGCCTGTTCTTTTGACATGATTTCTTAAATAGGGTTGTATTTGACAGCTTTGTTTCTACATCTCTCTATATTTGGGCAGCTATATTCTAACAGCTATAGATAAGATTTCAATTTTTATAATACCCTAAACTCCCCCGCTTTTCCCCCTATTCCGTCATGAGTTTTGGTACACATTCGTTGTAATTTGTGTGATGGTGAGAGAGAAAACCTGTATAACTGTGCAATGTAACCTGCCTGTTTGTGAGTGGATTTTGCCTTATACGCTGAAGCATTACTAGGGTTCAGAAAAAAACCCAGTTTCTAACTGCAGAGTATCTCCTGATCCCATTCTCATCAAACTTTGCAATGAGACTTCAAACTGAAAAAGGGGAAATGTCACCTGCCATGTGGTCATAGCTGAGCTCAGCCTTATAGAAGCTCACAAGGCAGCCATCTTTGGATCTTCATATTGGATCCATGAACTTCTAAGCTCTCTTAGGACTGGGCAAACTCCATCACCTCAGGGAACTTCTTGTTCCAGCTAGAGCCATTTCTAGGCAATGTGACCCCGGAGTCCAGTTGCCCTGCACCAAGAACCAGTGCTAACCCTCACTGCCCCCAACTTGTTCATGCACTTCCACCCCAGAGTTCTACCCTTCTGGGTATTTTGGTTGATAATTTAACCTTGCAAGAATATGTGGCTATTGAAGCAAATAATGTGCAGAATTTGCAGAGGATAAAGTACAGTGAAGTAATTGACAGAGTCCTTTTCAGTTACATTGCAGGAAGGCAGACAACTGAAAAATGACAAATTTTATAGGTGCTTGTACACAAATGCTAGAAGTCTAAATACTAAGATGGGTGACAAGTGCCGTGTATTAAGAGGATATTGATATAATAGGCATCACAAACTGGGTGAAATGACGACAATCAATGGGACACAGTTATACCAGGATACCAAATATATAGGAATTAGGGAGTAGATTCTGCTGGTGGGGGAGTGACATTATACGTGAAAGAAAACGTAGAGTCTAAAAGAGTGAAAATCATAAATGACTCACACTCTACCATAAAATTGCTCTGGACAGAAATTCCATGCTTGAATAATAAGAATAGAGCAGTAGGAATATACTACCAACTACCTGACCAGAATGGTGATTGTGAAATGCTCAGAAAGATTAGGGAGGCTATAAAAATAGAAAGCTCAGTAGTAATGGGGATGGGGGGTGATTTAAACTAGCCCGTATTGACTGAGTACATGACACCTCAGGAAGAGATTCAGAGTTAAAGTTTCTAGACACTCTTAATGACTGCTTCTGGGAGTAACTTATCCTGTAACTCACAAGGGGAGAGGTAGTTATTGATTTACTCCAAGAGAAGCAAGCACAAGAAGTGAATATAGCTGACTCATTTGGTACTAGTGAACATAATATAATTAATTTTATCATCCTTATGTGGGTGGAGGGAAATACCAAAGAAACCCATCATAGAAGTATTTAACGACAGAAAGGGGAGTTATGCAAAAACAAGGAAGCCAGCTGAACAGAAATTAAAAGGAACAGTCATGGAGTGAAATGTCTGCAAGCTGCATGGAAACTTTTAAAAACACCATAATACAGGTTCAAATTAACTGTGCTCCAAATTATAAGAGGACCAAAAAAAAGAAGTATGGCTAAACAGACTAAAAGAGATGATTAGAGGCAAAAAGACAGCTTTTTGAAAATTGGAAGGTAAATCGTACTGAGGAAAATAAAAAGGAGCATGTATTGTGGCAAGTCAAGTGTAAAAGTGTTATTAGGCAGGCCAGAAAAAAATTTGAAGACTAACTAGCCAAAGACTCAAAAATGAACAGCAAAAAAAAGTAAGTACATCAGAAGGAAGAAGGTATCAAGGTATTAAAAGTGCATTCAGTGAAGAGAAGGCATTGTGGAAAAGCTAAAAGAGATCTTTGCATCAGTCTTCACTACGGAGGACATAGAGGGAGATTCCCACATCTGAGACATTATTTTTAGATGACAAACCTGAGGAATTCTCCCAGATTGAGGTGTTAGTAGAGGAAGTTTTAGAACAAATTGACAAACAATAATAAGTGACCAGTTCCAGGAGGTATTCACTCAAAAATTCTGAAGAAATAAAATATGAAATTACAGAACCACCAACTGTACAATGTAACTTATCACTAAATCAGCTTCTTTACCAGATGACTGGAGAATAGGTAAAGTGATGCCAACTTTAAAAAAAAAATACACCAGAGTCAATCCTGGCAACTACAGGCTAGTAGGCCTAACTTCAGTACTAGGCAAACTGGCTGAACCCATAGGGAAGAACAGAATTATCAGACATACAGATGAATACATTTTTGTTGGGGAAAAATCAACATGGCTTTTGCAAAGGGAAATCTTGCCTCAGCAATCTATTAGAATTCTTTGAGGGAGGTCAATAAACATATGCACATGGGTGATCTAGGGGATACAGTATACTTGGACTTTCAGAAAGCCTTGACAATGTTCCTCACCAAAATCTTTTAAGCAAAATAAGTAGGCATGGGATAAGAGGGATGGTCCTGTCATGAATCAGTAACTGGTTAAAAGACAGGAAACAAAGGGTAAAATTAAACAAACATTTTTTCAGAATGGAGTGAAGTAAATAGCTTTGTCCACCATGGATCTATACTGGGACCAGTTCTGTTCAATATACTCACAAATGATCTGGAAAAGGGGGTAAACACTGAGGTGGCAAGATCTGCTGTTGATACTAATGATTTAAGAGAAAGTCCAGAGCAGACAGCAAAGAGTTACAAAGGGATCGCACAAAACAGGGTGACCGGGCAACAAAATGACTGATGAAATTCAATCTTGATAAATGCAAAGTAATGCATATTGGAAAACATAATTGCACATATATGTACGGTATGATGAGCTCTAAATTATCTGTTACCACACACGAAAGAGATTTTGGCGTCATTGTGGATGGTTCTCTGAAAACATCCACTTAGTATGGAGAGGCAGTCAGACTATTAAGAAGAATGAAGAAAGGGATAGATAACAAGAAAGTAAATATCACATACCACTGTATACAACTGTGGTACACCTATACAACGCTTATCCACAATTCCCTACCTTAGTCCTCATCGCTTTGGAGACTTCTCTGGGTTTTGGTTGATGACTTCAGAGGTCCCAGGTCGCCTCACTCTGCCCCTAACCCAACCTTCTCTTTCAGGTCATGGAATTTTCTCCGACTCCTGCAGCAAGCAACCCTCAACTTGTTCAGTGCGAGAAAGTATGTCCCTCTGTGTTCCCTGAAACTCTTTGTGTTTTTAAAATCTTGTTCTAACACCATGTTTCAATGCATTCGTTGCCCTCAGTGTACATATAGATGTACTTCCCAGCGAGGCAGTACAGTGAAATGGTGAGGAGATGGCAGGGCAGAGATATGACATAGAATGACAGATTGCTAATTATCACTTAATTGGTCTTCTCAGAAACTTATCATTCTCTGGTCTGCCATAGCCATCTTGAGCACGTTTATAAACCCTTTCAGAATTTTATTTGGGTTATGGATCTAGTTGTGCATTACTTCCTTTGAGATACTGTAAATAAATTTTTATCCCAATATCATTTTTCAACTGAAATCACTTTGTTGTTGCTGATTCCTAAATATTTAAGAAAGGAAAAAGACCTTCAAAGAGAATATTCAAGAAGCTCTGGTTTTAATATGCCTTAGAATGACTGCTCCCTTAAGAATGTGTGTGCATGCACGTGCACATATAGCTCCTTCTCCTCCTTCCCCCAGATACACACACACATCATATGGGACCCAGAAAATTACATTTCTCTCTGATTTAACAAGCCAATGCCACATCACAATAAAGAAATCGAGTGACGTTCCAAAGGGGTAGCGTGTTAGTCTAATTCAGCAAAACAAAAGAGGAGTCTTGTGACACTTTAAAGACTAACATTTATTTTTCACATGAGCTTTCTGCTTTCACGGGCAAAGTCTCACGTTGTCAGATGCCAGAGTGGAGAAAACGTATATTGAAAAAAAGACCACTATACTGTATGGTTTTTTCCAATGTAAGTTGTCTCCACTCTGGCATCTGACGAAGTGGGACTTCCCCCATGAAAGCCATGCGAAAAATAAATGTGTTAGTCTTTAAAGTGCCACAAGACTCCTCTTTTGTTTTGCTGGAGTGAAGTGTTTGCTCTGTTCATTCAACACAATTCCATAGACAAACTAAAGTACCAGAGTAGAGCCCTGTATAAGACTTAACTGTGATTATTTGGGTAGAGGATGTTCAGGAGGAAAATAGGAGGGAAGGTGGGCTGTGGCACTGCTAAATCATAAAGTTTTTTAAAAGAAAGAAAGGATTGGAGTGGAGAGGGTTGCTATAGTGAGAGTAATCTTAGGCCTTAATGTGTGAGTGCTCTCAAAGACTGGATGTTCCAGTTCAGTGAAGCAAGATGGCCCCCTGCAGCATCATTAGCCTCTCACAGAGAAACTTTTTCTTCTAATCTAGAGGCATCATCCCCTAATGTGGCATCAATTTTTGGGGGGTTTACTGTTTGTTTTTCTCAAAACACAGGGCAAGCAGTCTTTAGTTTAAATGATCATCTAACTGTAAAACTGGGGGCCGGGAACCTCAGCAGCTATCTTTTAGGGCCTTCCATTTACATTTATTTGCAATTTCCCTATTGACCGGATTGCCTGCTTCTGAAATTAGCTCTGAAGCAAAACTGACTTGGAGGTCGGGGGGGGGGAGGGGAGGGGCAAAGAAATCTGAATATAGTGGAAGAATTCCCTGGAGCTCATTTGCAAAAGGTTGCAATAGCGTATGACCAAGAACTAAGGGGCAAATTCTGCCGCTCAATGGCTAAGCCACAAGATGAATAAAACTTCTTAAAGAGTGGGAGCCAAGAGGTAAAGCTCAGAAAACTGTGCCACAATTATATTCTGAGTGCACTCTTTGTGTATGGGTGTATGTGAAGTCTTCCATTTCCCCCATTCTATTTCATTATCAGAGACTCACAGGAATGAAAATGGACTTTGATACCTTTAAAAAAAATTGAGAACTTTCAGACATGCAGGGTTTTGGTAACACTTTGAGTGTAACTACATAATGATTTAATGTTCCTAGAGTTTATTTAGCAATTAAATGTGTACTTTCAAAATTAATATAACTTTGTAAACTACAGTCTGGTAGATGCAGTAAAACACAAATAATTTAATGTTTACTTTGTAATTATACAGGCATATGTAATTAGTCTGCTGATGCAGTTCATGGTTCTTATCAGATCAGGGATCAGTGTCATTAAAAATTTCTCTCTCTCTCTCTTTTTTTTCCTCTGCAGAAGCTTGGCATTAGACAGCTAGTCTAGATCAAATTAGAACTGAACGTTTGCTCATCCACTGAACCAAACATTTCTTATGGTTCAACACATGGCATTAATCTTCCCTCCCCTTTTATCATTATTATCAGTATCGTTTGTGTGACACTAACATTATACTAAACAAACAAGGAGTCCTGTGGCACTTTTAAAGACTAACAAATTTATTTACCGCATGAATTTTTGTGGGAGAAAATCATACTTTGTCAGACACTTTGAAGATGGGAAACATACAGAACGGGAGGAAATTAAATGTAGGGAGTATGACATAGGATCAGATCAGGCTGTAACAGCAAATCAGAATAAGTGTTGGGATTCAAACACTGGGAAACAGCATACAGGAAGGTGAGGGCTGTTGTAATAAGCATTTAATTTACTCCCATTCTGTAAGTTCCCCATCTTCAAAGCATCTGACGAAGTGGGATTTTCTCCCACAAAAACTCATGCAATAAATAAATTTGTTGGTCTTTAAAAGTGCCACAGGACTCCTTGTTTGTTTGGTTGACCTAGACTAACACGGCTATCCCATGGAACTCATTAACATTATACCAGATTCTTAACAGACAGATGTCAGTCATAGGACCAGAAGTGAAAGTGTCAGAGGGGAAAGCTGGTCTCCTGGTATTACCAGTTCATGCATTATTGGCCTTAGACTGTTCATGTGAGCTTTCGAGTCCAATTAACTAAATCAGAATGGGTTTGGAGAGTTTGGATGGTTCCCTAAATTTTTATATTAATTTCCCCTGCAGTGTTGAACTTTACTCATATCTAAACCCACACACAACAAGTCTGAAGGGTGAGGGCTAGTCCTCACTAAAAGCACTACAGTGAAAATGCTGTATGTGACTGGAGACAGCGCGCTCATCAGCATAATAAAACCCACCTCCTCAAGAGGCAGTAGTTATGTCAGTGGGAGAAACTGTTCCTGTAGGCACTTAGGTCCGTGTAACTTATGTCACTCAAAGGGGAGGCTTATTCATACCATGAGTGACATACCACATAGTTGATAATGTGTGCAAGCCCTCAGTATTGGGAAGTCTGTATGGCCTGCTACAGCCTTCTGTGGAGGGAGCTTAACTTGGTTTTGATCCTATGTTGCTGAATGGCCAACGGTCTCCTTCTAAACACAATAGCAAACCATTTCTAAAAGCCTTCCTGTTTCTTTGAGATGCTCACAACCTTAAGCAATAATAGATATCCACATGTTTATGTGGAGGGTTTAATTTACAATTTGTTCCAATAAAATTCTCATTCTCATCCTTGTCATTTTTCTTTTAAAAAAAGGATAAGTGCTAATGTCTGATGTGGGACAAAGCCATGATGGAAAAGTTTTGGGCCCTACTTAGAAATGTCTCTGAAAACTAGCAAGAGTTGCAGTCAGGCCTCATTCGAGTAAATTGTAAAACAATACTTGCACATCGTGTGCCTCACGTAGAGTTAAATGTGTTGCGTTTAGAGATGTCTTAACTAGTGAAAATACTTGGGAACCTTGCTATGAAAATGTTCACTGTTTCAGTTCAAGGGATTTGTGTCCCTAACGTTTTGCTTTTCTGATAATGGCTGTTTTGTTTTCATTGGAATTCAGAACTTCTAACCTTGAATTCTAAAGCCATTTATCACTCAAAATGGGCTCATCTTCATTAGAAAAGGGAAACCCTGATTTAGTATAAAATCTATATAACTAGAAAGGCAAATTTTTCAGAAACATAAGCTATATTCAAGTTTGTCACGAAAAGTCACGCAACTGCATTTTTAAATAATTTCCCTTCTAATTGTGACGATTTGGCATGGTTAAAACCAACCAATACAAATAAAATTGAGTTTTATTTGCCACATGTTAATAGTTCTGGCCAGATTTGTTCCTGATATTATACTGGTAACTTCAGTGAAGTTATAGCAAAGATGAATGCTGATCAGGGATTTTAAAAAGGTTTATTGTAAATAAAGCTGCTGTCACTCTGATACTGGGATAGCTTTTCTATTCTGATATTGCAAAGAAAATAAAAAAAAAGTTTTTTTAGGCATCTAGGCTGCAGTATGTTACATGACAAATTGTTATTTCTTACCTGGTTAGATGGAGTCATGCTTACAATAGAAACCAAACAATGCTGTCTTTGATATAGGCAAAGATAACTCCCTAGAATGTTTAGACTCACATTAATGCTGCGCGCAGCACTCAGGAATGAATTCTGGCAAAGCAAAATTGTTGCATATTAGTGATTAGATGAAAGATTCTATTTGGTTACTGAATCGTGCACCTTCTTGACAAGTCCCATAACCTTTTTCTTTCCTACAGAAGAAAAAAGACAAAACTATCTAACATTCTATATATCACAAGGAACAACAACAGTGACATCCTTAACTCACCCAACAATATTGTTAATCTATCCAGCTACATATTTAGCCTGGCAGAAGCCTCTGTCTTATCTCAGATATTGCCCCATCACCCCCATACACGACACAATTCTATGGTAACCTAGAAGTCTACTTTCAGTGTCTTCGACTCAAGCAATATTTCTACCACACCACTGAACAGCACAATAATCCACAGATACCCTCCTACCAACAATATAGGAAGAAAGATTCTACGTGGACTCCTGATGATTGAAATAACAGAGTGGTATTCTACATAGATTGCCTTTATTGACGTACACAAGCTGAAATCATGGACAAACAACATTCCTTGCACCATAACCTCAGCCATGCAGAATGCAATACCATCTAAAGCCTCAGAAACAACTCTGGCATTATTATCAAAGAGGCTGACAAAGGACCTGCTATAGTCATCATGAATAAGTTAGATTACGAATGAGAGGCTAAGAAATAGTTCTCCAACACCACATTCTACAAGACACTACTCTCTGATCCCACTGAGGAATACTAAAAGAAGCTACACCATCTACTCAGGAAACAACCCAAAGCAGGAACAAATCTACACAGATACACCCTAGAACCCTGACTAGGGATATTCTATCTGCTACCCAATATCCATAAACCTGGAATTTCAGGACACCCCATTATCTTGGGCATTGGCACTTTTAGTCAGCCCATCTGGTACATGGACTCTCTCCTCAGACCCTAAGCTACCAACACTGCTAGCTATCTTCATGAGACCATTGACTTCCTGAGAAAAATTCAGTCCATTGGCGATCTTCTAGAAAAACCATCCTTGCCACTATGGATGTAGAAGCTCTTTACGGCAACATCCCTCACAAAGATGGATTACAAGCCATCAAGATCAGTATCCCAGATGATGCCATGGCATGCCCAATGACTGAACTTTGTGACTTTGTCCTCACCCACAACCATTTCAGATTTAAAGATGATTTATACCTTCAAGTCCACGGTATTGCATAGCTCCATAATATGCCAACATTTTTATGGCTGACTTAGAAGAATGCTTCCTCAGCTCTTGTCTCCAAGTGCCACTCCTCTACTTAGGCCACATTGATGATATCTTCATCATCTGGATCTACGGAAAAGAAGCCCTTGGAACATTCCACCTAGATTTCAACTATTTCAACCCCCCTCTCAATCTCAGTCTGAACCCAGTCCACTTGGAATATCCACTTCCTGGATACTACAGTACAAATATGTGATAGACACTTAACCTCACTGTTCGCTGTTTATAGCCATGCTCTAAAATACAAGTGAATTTTCACTGATCCCTCAGACAGAGACAAACGCCGTCAGGATCTCTATCAAGTGTTCTTAAAACTACAATACCCACCAGCAGAAGTGAAGAAACAGATTAACAGAGCCAGATGGGTACCTAAAAGTCAAGAACTGCAGGACAAGCCCAACAGGGAAAACAACAGAATGCCAGTGTTTTTTGTTGTATGGTCTATAGTTCCTGGTGAGTATTTGCTTAAGACCGTATAACAGAAACACTAAGGCAGGCACCTATCCCTTCAACAAACCCCATTGCCAACTCTGTCCACATATCTATTCAACTGACATCATCATAGGACCTAACCAAATCAGCCACTACATCAGGGGCTAACTCATCTACTAATGTGTTATATGACAGCACATCATGTACCAACAATGCCTCTCTGCCTTATACATTGGCCAAACTGGACTCTGGCATGCGGCGCCACTCAGGCTCCTCTGTTGGCCCCACCCCCTGCTGGATGGCAGGAGGGGAGTGGAGCAGAGTGGGTCAACCCGCCCAGCCGGAGCTGCGCTGCTGCCAGCAGGGCAGAACCGGCCCAGCCATGGCCAGCAAGGGGGTGGGTCGGCCTGGCCCGGCCGGAGCTGCTGCTGCCGGTGGGCAGCCTCCGGTTCGTGGCCCCGGCTTCCGCCAGCAGCGGCGGTTCCAGGTGGGCTGAGCCCATCTGCCCTTCTGCCAGCCATGGCCAGCTCTGCTGCAGTGCACAGCTCTCGGCTGGCTGGGGAGGGGCGATGTGACCTGCTCTGCTCCGGCCATCCAGCAGGGGCCCTCAGCTGCAGGCCGCCCCTGTGTACGGGAGCCAGCCCTGGGGCCGGAAACCGGAGGCCACCCGCTGGGGATGCTGGCTCAGGTCCTGGCCTTCAGGGCACTGGAAGCCTGGCCCCGCCCCTTTTGGCCCCGCCCCTGGCACCTGCTAAAGGTACGGTGGGCAGGGCTGGCACAGGGGTCAGCAAAGGTTGCCGACCCCTGTCTTAAACTATACACATGGCTCAGTTCACGCACCAGTGAAATACAAACACCTTCTGCGGTGAAATGCTGCAATTGTTAAACTGCCCATAACAATGCGCTAAACGTCAATTTAGGAGAAGAAATTAAGATTACCTTATACAATTGAAACTGTGGTGGGAATATAGTAGGGGGAGCAGGGAGCAGTCTGTGTGCTTCCGAGAGTAACTTTGGCCTAAAATATTTTAATCTTGCTTAACTCTTCCTCTGGGAAGGTCACAGATGCCCAAAACAGCACCAGAGTATCTTTTGTGATGGGCCTTTTTATTTTTCTTTTCCAAATATCTGATGCTTGATGAGGCCAGGCAGAGCAAATGCAGTGTAATGTAAAAAATAACAAAAATTCTCATGTTAGTACTTGACAAATATGGAACTTGGTACATTTATCTTGTGCTGCTATAAAATCAGAGTAACTCTAATGAAGGAAATGGCATTACGTTACTGTAAGACATTGTAAATGAGAAGAAAATTAAACCCACAGTGACTATTCATTTGAATTTTGAATTAATTCACATTGGCCATGTGTATGCCTGGTCCATGTTTGCTTTCCATAAACATTCAAGCAACTAAATGTTACTGGCAAGAATGTTTGTAGAAACTGTATCTCACAGTCACGTGCATGAGCCTTCATGGCAATAAAATGCTAGTTTTTGCATTCATGGTACTCATGCTGTGCATCTCTTCAGACAGGAAATCGGGGGTGGGAAATATACCACATGTTTTAAGCTATGCACCTTGGGGCTGATTTTCCACTGCTTTGCACCATGTACACCTGTGCAAAGAGTACTATCATTGTGCTCTGATAACATTTTATATCCACTTTGCTCAAATGTATATCACCTAATTGTCATCCTCTGTGTGTCTGTACCCACCTGTTGTCTCTTATCCTGGATGTGGATTATAATCAACTGGGGACAGGAATTGTGATAGTGTTACATTCTTGTACAGCGCTTAACCCACTAGTGCCCTGGGTCTTGACTGGGACTCCATGTGCTACCTCAACACATATAACTAATAATTGCAATAAAAATTATAACTACACAGAGTATCATGTAGTGGAGAATGGGGCTCCTCAAACTGAGAATATTTAGCATAGATTGCAGAGGATCAACTACTTGTGATCAAGCCACACATTACAAAAAAAAAAAAGTTAACTGCTAATATTGAAACTGTAGAAATTGCAATGAGCTCACATATACTCTATGGCTATGTCTACACTAGGAAAAGTTAGGTCGAATTTGTTAAGTCAACTTAATAAGGTCGACTTTAAGTCGACTTAAAAATTGACCTTATTAAGTAACTTAACGAAGGGGCAACACTTTAAGTCGAGTTAGTCCACTTTGTTAAGTTGACCTAACTGCCCTTAGGTCGACCTAACAAAGTGGACTTAATGCGCCCACACTGGGCTTAGGGTGACCTAAGGAGGCTTAAGTTGACCTAATGATTGGTAGTATTAAGTCGACTTACTTAAGCTTTCATTAAATCGACTTAAGGATTTTCTTAAGTCAACTTAATGAAAGCCTAGTGTGGATGCGGCTTAATTTAAGTCAACTTAAGCCACCAGTGTAGACATAGCCTATGAGCAGAGAGAGCCAAATTCACTGTAAGACATTAGTTGGGAATTATTTACTAAATGTAGATGAGTAATAACTTTATGACCATGTCACATCATGACCAAAAATGAAGATTCCAGTACTTGAAACATTATTTTCCTCTCTCTCTCTCCGTCTCTCCCTGCCAACCCCCCCCCCCCCTTTTTTTTTTTTATTCTTTAACATTCAGTGTTTTGGTTCAAGTTAATTAAAGATTCCAGTTCCAGCCTCCTGGAGTGAAACTCTGGCAGTTTGCCCAGTGCAGCAATAGGCATTTGTAAGTAGGCCCTCCACTGCACTCCACAATGTCGTTAAGAAACTAGACAAAGAAGAAGAAAGAAACTGAATACAGATGGAATGGGAAATCAGAGATTGCTTACATTTGTGCTTAAATCTGTGAAGGCTGCCCCACAGTCAGAAAGAGACGGCACTTCATGTACACTGTAGGTCTGGGCGGGGGAGGGGGAAGCTTGTTTTCTTCCCCTCACTGCATATATAGCTGTGAGAAAACTTAGTTGTGCCTTAAAAAATACAGCGAGAGAGAACAAGAGCAGAAGCCTGATAAAGACATGGGTATATGATGCAGAATTTTGCTATGCAATGTAGCTGACACAATACTGTTCATAGTGAAAAGAGGATTTAACACATTTTAAATGTCACTGGCAGGAGAGTAAGGACCACATAGTAAGATAAGCATTAACCATAAAAAAAAAAAATGGTGAATTGTGTAATTAAATGGCACATGTAAAGAAAGTTTGTCATATTCATCTCCTGGAACATGGGTAGTACAGATGACGTAGCTGGTTGGTGTTACCTCTCTGCTCCTGAATTATTGCTTGCTTCTTAAAACAGCATACTCAGTACCTTTCTTGAAATTATTACTGAATGCATTCTGTAATGGCGAAAACTGATTTAATTAAAATCTCATTAGTGTGTTAGAAATCTCAGTTTCAACTACTTGTAATGTATATATAAACTTACTTTCCAGTGCTTGTCATTTCAAATTCTGCGCTAGGTCATGAGATTCTGTAGCTAAATGTAACTATTGCCACATCACTTTGTTTCTTTGTGCATTTTATTTTACTAACTAACTGTACTGCTAAAATTTGTCTTTCTCTGCCTTCATGGCTTTTTGATTTTCATATTTTAAGACTAAGGATAAATCTTGGTCAAGACTGTCTTGACTGTCAGTGGGTAACATACCTGGCAAATAACTGAATTTTTTATTTATTTGAAGTAGGTAAATCCAGTTGGATTGTCCATTTCTCTAATCCATAGACAGGCTGCAGCTAGGTAGTTAGGGGGACACATTGTGAACGCCCATCCATTGTCCCCATGTTTTTCATTAGAAATAATAATTTGGGCTCAGCCTGATAGTTTGGCAGATTAAACATCATGCTTGTAGCATGGGAGGCTATAATCTTAGGTTCTCACACCTGGGGGTGATGGGGCAGGGGTTATGACCATTCTGGAGGGGTTGATTTTAGCTGATTAATGAGAGCAGTGCCTTGGGTGCGAAAAGGCCAAATAATTATAGTGCAAATTTCATGTAAAAATCTGGTTGACTGGAATAACTCTGTTCCTCCATGATTAATTAGACACGATGATGCTACCTTTTAAAAAATAACACAAATACCCTACCAAAGCTGGCCAGGTGAAAGGGTTAACAGATGGATGCTGCTATGGATATGTGTGTTTCTTGCCCTTTCAAACCTTGTAAGCCAGACTGGGGTCAAGTTACTGAAGCAGAACAGCTCTGTTGACAAACATGTGGTCTTCAAAACAATCTCAGTATGAGAGGTGCTGCTGATTTAGGACAACAGAAAGAGGGAGAGCAAACCAGCACCCGGCTACATGAAATTCAACTCAACAGCCACCTTTCCCTCTCGGCCCCTTTTGTTAAGGTCCCTTCCCTGCCGAGTGAATCAGCCATGGTTGGGGTTAAATGGGTAGCTTTTGTCTCCACACAATGGCAGAGTGTGACAGGGTGAGCTAAATGATTTACTGGTGGAGAAGGACAGAGCAGAGCAGCCTTGGGAACATGAACACACACCCAAATCAGTGCTCCCTTTTTTTTTCCATGGTTTTGACTGATAAACCACAGAGTGAAAAATCTGACAGACACAAGGACCATTGAGAGGCTAATTTATTACTTATCGAAGTGGCCTTGTTTTGCTGAGAACAGAGCTGAAGTTAATTATCCTTTACTTTTTCTTTTATTTTTCTTATTAGCTATTTATATTGAGGAACAAAATGTGACTGCAAGTCTGTAAACTGGCAGTGTCAGTCACTGTGGCCCAACCTGGCACATTTTCCACGCAAGATTTTAATAAGAGAAAGCTCTGTAAAGAGAGTTCCAAAATAAGAAGTGTTCTACACAGAGTGACCCAGTTGAGACATACCAAAACCAGCCTCCCTTGTGGAATCTTTGTTGGGAATCTGACTTCGCTAAACTCAAAGCCCACCCACACAAATACATGATGATTGACTATGTTGTACTATGAAGGCTCCCTGATTGTGTTATAATATTATTAGGTCTTGTGAGGATGGGACCAAATTGTTTTTTAATGACCTAAAGTAGTGATAGAGCAGTGGACTCTCATTCACGCTGTGTTTAGCAACCTAATGGCGTGGAGAAAGCAGAAAAGCCAGCACAGCCCCTAAATTGGGTGATGCTAAAGAGGAGAGGGGCATGATTACAGGCAGCTAAGGAGTACACACATTCAGCTTCACCACCATAGTGCACACTCACGAAGGCTACATCTAGACTTGAAAAGTTAGGTCGACTTTAAGTGGATCTAATTAAGTCGACTTAACAGAAGTTGACTTAACTTTTCAAGTGTAGATGTGGCCACTTTTCAACTTTATTAATGTTTTTATTAATGTTTTAAGTCGACTTAAAAAGGTCCACTTACTTAGGCAAAACGCCCGTCTCCACTGGCTTAAGTCGACTTAATAAAGTCGACTTAAGCGCTAGTTTGAATTAAAACCAGGTGTTATTAATTCAAACTAACTTCTCCTTAATTTGACTTAAGGAGCAGTTTAAGTCGAATTAAGGAAAGTCTAGTGTAGACGCGGAGTAAATGAAGTCGACTTAAGCCTCCTTAAATTGACTTAATTTGTAAATGTAGATGCACCCAACGAGTGATAAAAGGGTGCAGAGGCCACCTTAATGCTGGGATTTCTTTACTTTTAAATGTTTGATTTTACAACCGCAACTTTTCTTTTAATGTGTGTAATACCAATAAAGTTCCTTGTACAGTGTTGGAAGAAAGCTCTGTGATTTGCCACTGGTACATGACCACTATGTGCTCCCTCTTTCAACTATTAAGGAGCTGTTTATCAGGAGGTCTCTAAACTCTTAGCTGCTGACTGAGTTATCAGTCAGGAGCTCTTTTGTGTTCTTACCCTCTTCTGTCTGTTCATGTTTGCAAAGCAAAACATTGAGAAGAGCGTTAAACACCTGTGTGTTTGTTAATGGTAGCCTGTCCCAACATTATTTCTTTGTCCTGCATGATTCTCATGCAGTCCAACAGCTATGAATGGTGTGCTGCAAATGACCTAATTCCTTTACCATCCCACACAGTTTACATTACATGTCCTTCAGAACTGCTCTCACCAACTGGTAGCTGGAGAAGTCAGTGAGATTGCTTGCAGAATAAGGTGCTTATCACTGTAAATATGAACAGACGTGATGCAGAAAATGAAAGTCTTGCAATCTCCCAGAGACAGCCTTTGCAAACATGCTCTATTGACTAAAGCTCATAAGAGAAAAGTGAAAACATTTTTATTTAAAATAGGAAAAGCACTTTTTAAAGATAGTCTCTGAATTAGTGTTGAAAAATTAAGAGCAAACCAAGAAAATGTACTGGGTTAAAATCCAGTTTAGGGATAAATCAGAACCCATAATAAGATATGCCTGGCTCAGAAAAGGCAGCACTTTCTCCAGTTCTTAATTTCTTCTGGTCTGTGATTCATGAGGTGCTGGCTATGCATAGGGAAACAGTAATTCCTATCACAGGTAATAACACTATGCAACTGTCACTGTCATCACTCATTGATGATAAATAAACAACAAATAAAAAAGACATTCCTCCACTGTTACTGTAAATTACAATTTTAGTGCTTGCCGCTTCATGAGTTATGAAATCTAGACACCAAACCATAGTGAATCAGGCTGCAAAATTACTAGCAAAGTTTATTCACTTAGCTTCGAAGCAAAATCACTCAAGAAACTTCTCAGATTCTTTCACCCCAAAGTAGTTAGGAGAAAAAGTCAAACAGTAGAATAGCTGGCTATAATCACATGTAGTTTTTCTTGGCTAGATTTCAATGATAGTCTCATTTTAATAGTAACACCACATAATGAAAAGGTATGAAATTATTAAGAAAGACCATGAGAATAAACACATGAAAGCTCAAGCTAAAACAATACTTCATATAAGCAAAAGAAATGTGGAAGAAGTGACTTAGTTTAATGGAAAGTTGGAGGGCTTAGTAAAAATGGCAACACTGAGTAGTCAACTGATGTGTTTACAGTTACCTGGTATGCATGTAGGCCCACTGAGCATGCATTGTGTTACTAATACATAGCTGGAGTGTTGCATCTGGGAGAAACTGTTCTCTTTCCAAACAAAAAAAGCAAAGCACGTTGCATCAAAAATGACTAGGCTATGGAAAAAATAACAAGAATGAACTAACGACATTTTTCTGTGAGCGAGCATGATATGTGTACGTCGCCCATGGATTCCTTCTCCCCGCACCCCTCGTCTCACAGTCCTCCCCAGCCACTGCCGTCTCTCATTGGCTGCCCCTCCCCAGATCCCTCTATTCCATTCCTGCTGAGTCTGTGTATTTTCTCTAACAAAACTGCTGCTTGGCTTTGCATGCAGGATCCCAATAGTGACTAGCCTTTGCAAGGGTCACGATGGGGGATGGTGTAAGGAGCCTTCCCTTTGTATGCCCCCTACAAGAACAGTCAAAGGCACTGATCCTCAGAGGAGTGGGGATGAGACAGGGCTATGGCCCTACGCCTACTCTACTGACCTGTGGAGCAGGGCTTGGGAATCAGTCTCTTATGCACCAAACCCCTTCTGGAAGGAGTTTGTCCCCAAGGCACAGGCCCTCGCTGAGGCTTCTCTGAGGTGGTGCGGCTCAAGGAGGGTGCTCAGAAACCCCAAGGTGTTTTGTGCAGAATGTAAAATGCACCCAAGTTCCACAATTGCGAGTACCAAAGCCATGAGGCTGAAAAGTATAGCTTGGGCACAGGCCTCAGAGTGAGTGCCCATGCCACAGAAGTGCCTGTAAACAGATCTGGCCCATGACAGTCAGTTACCAAGTGGGCTCCCACACAGCTCTTTCCCCTCACACAAAATCAGTAGCAAGGATGCTTGCTCGTGGATCAACTTTTGGTAGGTCCTCGTACTGTTGCCCTATCACCTGTTTTCTCTCCCCCACTTTCTTTTCTTGTTCCCCCTTCCATTCTTGCTTCCATCCTCTTTTTGCCAGCCCCCATTCTCTTCTCCTATTGTCTTTTTTGCCCAGCACTTCCCTGGTTCCTCTCTTTTCCCTGTTGTAATACTGGGATCATTTTACAGATTTGCTACAGTCATCAGCAGTGGGCCTAGAACGATGTCAGAATAATGTAATCATGAGTGCTCTATTAATATTCCAGTGGATCCCTGTTCTTCCAGTGGCTGCCATCCAGCCACTCCCTTATTGAAATATTGTCATTGACTGAAAATAATATCTTTCACATGTTCACTGATAATTACACATTGGGTGTGAGAAGTAGGTTAAGCCTCTGCAGATGGGTACATACTGTATAAAATATTAGCATGAACAGGGATGTTATAGTTTTGCATAATTGTAATAACTACACTAAGACAGCGCACCACTGACCAACTTACCAGCTGGTTTCAGGACTTCAGTAGAGCCAGGGGAGGGGAGAGCTCTTTTTACCAAATTTAACTTAAAAGAAAAGAATACTACTATGCTCAGTAATGGTGTTTGCTCACAATGAGCACCTGCAAGTAAGGCTACCAAATAAGACAACAGTTTGATTTAATGTACACTGTTTTTGAGCTTATCCCATAATATCCCTCAAGATTTGTTAGCATTAACCCCCTCCCCCAATGTCTCGACCAACTTAGTCTCAGAAGTATTTAATCAAAATGACTGAACATTTGAATCCAAGTATTGCATGGTAAAACAAGAAGGAAACATAATACACACTTTAAATTCACAAATCGTTCTCCATTGTCTCAGGAAATATATTTCTGAATCAATCAGAGAGGAGCTGGCGATTTGCCAGTTGTTTATTACTCAGTCCCTGCCTCTTGGTATGTATGCTTGTGTCTGCAACCCTGCAGAACTCACACAAGGTCTTGATCTTGCTCATACTGATACAGAAGGGGGCAGGGGGAGTGGTAATGTGTTTGCAAGATTGAAATTGAGTATATTTATTCCTGCCTTAAATAATAATATTTATACTTACTCTTATTTATTTAGGGCCCAACTAGTTATTTAGGATCTTTATTCACATTGCATAGTACCCGCTATACTCTCATTAAAGGGGCTACTAGTACAATAAATAGTCATTTTACTTTGGGGTGGCATGACAGGGCCCTTATATATGATATACATGCTCTAAATATATATGTTCTATAGACATTCATTGTATGCTCCTGGTGCCTGTCCCATAAATTATAATACACAATCTAACATAAAAGAGTGCTCATAAACATCCACTAACAGCTCCAATCCTCAGACACCCTTTCCTCCAAAGCCCAAGACAAATGACAGGTTATCATCTCAAAGTCCTTTGCAAATTAGATAAAAAAATTGATGCTACTGAAATGCAGCCACCTGTGGCATTTACGAAGTACCAGGGAAAGAGCCAAGAGGATAAGTGACAGTTTCCTTGGCAGCTGGCCCAAGATGGTGGAACTTATTTTTGGACATAACCTGACCTCCTGTAGAACAAAATACAAACTCAGTTATCTAACTTTGCTTTCCTACAACAATTGTCATACCCCACCCCACCCCTTCCCAAACCTGTGTGGGAAGGAGGGATTAAAAGAGGTTTAATAGGTCAAATTATTCTCTTGGTTATGCTACTGTAAATCTGAAGTAACACCACTGACTCCAGCATAAATAAAATACTCGTTAAACAAGACTGTCGGGCTTGGTAAGGTGTTCAGGAGTCCATGGTGATATGCATGGTAGAGAAGTGGCAAGCAATTGGCACATCACAGTGATGAGAAGGAAGGGAAAATTTGCAGAAAGACTGTGGCCAAGGCAATGCCTATTCTTGTGAAGAGTGTCATAGATCTTTTAATGTCTATGCAAAGCAGACACAGCGTTGTTCTGAAGGGTTCACACAAATGACCCTTACATGATGAACTTACGTATCTTCCTTCCAAAGTTGAAGAGATGAGTTGTGCTTGCTAGGATTTTAAACTGTGATTTAAGAAGTCTTAAGTATTCCAAACCTGAGCTTCTTCCTTTACACCATTACATTTAGAAAACAGAAATACTCTTTTATCATAATTTAAAAAATAATACTACTTTAGCATAATAAAGATGCAATGTCTGTATAGTCATATTGTTATGTTGATCTTTATATTATACCTTCAGAAAAAGAGTCAATAGATGATCTGGTTCCTCAGCCTGGCATTTTTGTGTCCCTTTAGAGTGTTATTTTCTTGTAAAATATGTTTGATGGGTACATAAAACAAAGTACTTGGGCTACTTATACATTTTTTAAAATATAGATTTCAATGTTTCTCTCCTATCTGCCAGTCCCATTTATGTTATAGCCACCACTAACTAAGGCTATGTCTACACTGGCAAGTTAGTTCGAATTAAGGAGGCTTGATTCGAACTAACTAAAGCCATGGCTACAATAGGCTTTACTTAGCTCAAATTAAGGGCTTCCTTAATTCGAACTAATAAGTTTGAATAGGGCTTCAGAAGTAAGGCTTTAATTTGAACTAACTAGTTCGAATTAGCCAATGTGGCCATGTTAATTCAAACTAATTTTTTAGTTTGAACTAACCGGCCATTGAAATGAATGGGGATCACTAATTTAAACTAAGCAAGTGCCATGAATGGCACTTTATTAGTTCGAACTAACTTTTTCTAGTTTGAATTAAGCTAATTCGAACTAACTAAAATTAGTTTGAATTAGTTGGTTCGAACTAACTAATTTTAGCAAGTGTAGATATAGCCTAACACTTTTATTCGCTCTTCTTAGTAGTTTGCATGCTATTCTATTTCATGCCATTATGGCGCAATTAGCCACTGCTGAGGAGTTTGGTAAAGAGGGAAGGACTGTGAGAGGGAAATGATACCCCGAAGTAAAAAGGGGAGATGGGGGGAGACAAACAAAAATCAGGAAAGCAAAACAATGACAGTCAAAATGATTGAGACTTGTTCAAGTTTAGCAACACCATCCTGCAGGGAAAACTTTCGACTTTGTTTAAAAGCAGAGCAAAACTTGATGGTTTCACTCTGCATGGGTTCACATAAACATCTCTTTCAATCTGTGTTTTTCCACCCTTGAGTTTCACTTTGTGTTTCAGGTTCAAATATCTGCAAAAGAATCAAAGTAATATTCCATCTATTTTAGGAACTAATTTATATGAATTGCATGAGCATAATGTTTGAGCGCCACATAGTCTTTAGTCTATTTTTCCCCATCACACCTTTGTGAGGTAGGGACATTCTATGACTCCCCATTTTATGGGTGAGGAACTGGGGCAGAGAGAGCCTGAGACAGAAAAATCTGCAGTGAAGCAGAGAAGTGAAATTTTATCTCCAGAGTTCGATGTTTACACCCTAACCGAGTGAGAGAGCCTTCCTCTCTCAGACAGCATTTCCAGTTTGGGCACTAACTAGTTAATAATAGAGTTTCACCCTATTTCATAGCACAACCATATGAAACCATGAGTTCTACATGGTTATGATGAAATATCAGAAATTCAGCCTAGGTTTTCTCAGAAGCATCAGAAGGCACAGCAAATCTATCATTGAAAATTGGAGTTTTGAATTTTTAATGACATTTGAATGAATTTGTAATGATGTCTTTTTGTCTAGTTTCACTATAAAAGTTTGGCACAGCTCTGAATTCTAACATGTGGATCTTGGTGGCAGGTGATCTTAAATTGCATAGCTACACATAAAAAAGGGGAACTTACACATACTCATTCTGAGTTAGGTCAAGGTCCTAAAATGTGTGAATGGGCACCTTTTCTTGCATGACTTTAAATAAAGAAATATGCTCTTCTCAATGGGATTAGCACAGATTTTAATAATTAATCATATATACCATCTTTTTCAGAACCCCCCCCCCAAACATTTAGCAGTATTAGTCTTTCCAGACATTTTGTGGTTTTGTTTTGTTTTTAAAGCACGATAAGTGATTTAATAATTCAAGGATATGGTCTCCTCAGCATATTCTGAACTGTCCTTATATTTATGTAAAGCAATGTTCTAAAGAGGATATATATCAGAGTGAGAAGTGAGGCTGGAGGTGTACAACACTTGAATACATTTCAGCACTGAACCACATCCTGTTTACACATAGAAGAGGACCTGAGACCAAAAAAGGCAGAGGCGGGGTGATTGGAGGGATGTCACCAGCACCCAGTTACTGTGTGTACAAATAGAGACTGAGCATCATTGATCCATGAGGCTGCTACCCTTAATTATCTCAAAGACCAGCAGCATTTTCTCTACTGTATTAACAGACATTTATAGACTTATCTTTCCACCAGTGGGGAATCCTGGTGAAAAACAGTTTTTGAGTTCACCTGCAGAGACTGCACTTTCACTGCTATTCAAAAATATTGGGGCATGCTCTAACGAAGAAACACAGCTGTGATTTACCAAGACTTAGCTTTATTTCTCCTTCCAAATTCATGAACTGATTTTTGACAGAAGAAAAGCACTTAGTGAATCACTGAGGGAGGGAAGAGCACTGAGCCCCATTTACATGTTAATGAACTCTTTATTTTGCTGGACACTGGGTTATTTTAAATTAGAAGCTTGCCAACAATCGAGATCTTATAGGCACACAGCAAATGGCACAGTAACATGTTCTCTCTCCCCCTTTCATTCCATGCATCATTCACAAATTGAGGCAGTGATTCCACATTCTCAGCACAGATTCCCTCTAGAACCAAGAAGATAAGAAAGATGAATATATTTTCTGTTGCCTTTTTGATGGTTAGCCATGCTATGTTTAGGCACAGATTTCATTATCAATGTATCATAAAAGGGTGTTAACAGAAAGACTCATGAACAAAAAAATGAAAGAAGAAATAATTTTTTAAGGTTTTTTTCCTTAAAGTTCTCAATACGGTTCAGGAACATTAGGCACCTGCTAGATTTGATTGCTGTATTATGTGCTGCAATGATTGGATATAGTTGATATACAACCAGACATACTATATGGGGATGTTTCAGAGAATGTATATTTTTCTCTACTTACTAAATAGCAAAGAACTCTCATTAGTGGTAAGATTCAACTTGAAGGTGGATGGTGATATCTGGTCACCTGGTCTCTTAAAATGCTTGTAAGAAAAACAGACTTGAAAGACAGGGCTATAATAATAGTAACAATGGTGTGTACTCTACTGAAAGACACAGTAAAGACTGCCATTTTTTGATTTGTACCAAAAGGGTAGGAACATATAAAAAGACACACAATAGCATAAATGCTAATCACGATTTATTGGAAATTACGCCTATCTTGTCCTTAACAGAAAGAGGAAAGAGTGAGGTAGTGGTTTTCAACAGCTCCTACCTCCCTGATTGCTCAGTCCACACAGCTTCCTTTAGTCCCTCATCAGCTTTAGACTCCTCCCCTTTATCTATCTGGCCCAGCCAAAGGCAGAAACTACCAGTGTCTGCTGAGCTGGCCTACATTTCCCAGGATGCCTTACAGCCTCCTTTTCCCCCGTTAGGTATGGACCCCTTGTCAGACGTGGCAAACTACTCAGTGCATTTGGCTCGCATCTTTCTATTCAGAACCTTCCAAAAGATCAGGAATTTCGGTCCAAGATGAAATTGAAGCCTTATCTACAAGACTTATCTCTTCATTCTAGCCCGTGGAGTTGCTGCATCTCTAGCTTCAGGCCTTAAGACTAGGGGCAGCAAAATAGGTATCCAGAAACCCTATACTTCCCATTGAGTATTACCACTAGTAAGAATATCTTACATTTATTTACCATCTTTCCAAGCTATATATTTAGGAAACTTCCCACCTTCACTGACGAACAGCCATCTCCCAGTTGGGATGGTGCAGCTGTTCAACTGATTTCCTTTTTTACTAAAAACTGTCAAGGGACTAGGAAGGTCGTTTGCCAAAAAGTTGTAGGACAGCATTCTGAGGCTAATTCATTATAGTAACATGAACCATTAGTATATACTCCAGGTACCAAATCTAATAATAAGAAAATATTCTCTGAGACTCTCTACTGGGGGTAAGAAAACTTAAAAGACTGAAGAGTAGTGTTTTGCTGGTTGATAAGAAAGGCCATCTATATAACTAAACGAGAGTTGTATATATGCACGGTGGGGACGC
>ML685763.1:2540100-2581896 GCA_007922175.1 Pelusios castaneus
CCACCCCCCGATCCGCCAGCGGCTCCTGCTGTCGGCAGGAGCCCGGGAACTGAGCTGGGCGATTCTTTAGAGAATCGGGGGTTTACTGGTTGGTTAATAAATGAGACCCAGCGTGGCAGTATACAAATACTGAATATGTGAGATTTATAGTAGCTCCAAGCAGTTGAGCATACAAGGTGGTTTTCCTGTATTTGGAATAAAATAATGAACCATGTCAATACTGAAATATATGTTGTGGTGTTTGTAGTCACAGATTTTTCACACAATTCAATAAATTGATACATTATGAATTATCAAGATGAGGAGACAATTGGTGATACTACTGATTAACCGTATCTCTTTATACTCCTTCTCTAGGGCTGTGTCCTGGAGTCCTTGCACACTGACTGAAAACTTGCAGTCCCCTATCTGTTGTCATTGTTTCATGATTATTTATTTGTACTGCAGTAGAGCACAAAGGGTCAGACTTCATGCCTCATTGTACTGAGCACTGTATAAATGCATAAGATGACATAGTCCTTGTTCCAAAAAGCTTAAAGTTTAACAATTGAGGAAAATATAGAAACGTTTCAATAGTCCCTTTATTATTGGTAGCTTTGAGAAAGCTAGTATGCCAGTTAGTTTCCTCTTCTGCACTGGATTCTATCTATCCATTTTTAAAATTTCTGATGGAATTCGTACGTCTTTATATCACCTTTTCATTTAAAGCTTCAAACCCTGAAGGTATACATTTCCCTTTTCTCTTCTCCATATCTCTTTTTCTTCTGGATTTTTTTCTTTACTAGCTTCTGTCTTTGTTATCACTGCTGTGCAGATGATACCCCACTCTAGAGCTCCTTCTATGCTTTCACCAATTTTTTTAATCTTAATTATCTCATCTTCCAGCTACTTCATAACGTTGTCACAAACTGAAGTACTTTTCCTAGATGGAAAGTCTTTACTTCAGGTCTTTAACTATAATTGTAACTACAATTATAACTCAAATGTTAATTTTTCTGTCAAGACAGAAAATCTTGGAGAGCTCTTCTGATATGATGTGAAGAAGAGCTCTGGTCATTCAAAAGCTTCTCTCTCTCACCAACAGAGGCCAGTTCAATAAAATATGACTTCACCCATCTTGTCTCTCTTCTTGACCACAGAAACTTTTCCTCCTCCATTTCGCTTGTCTGTTTAGGCATCCTGTTACCATCTCTAAAATACTACCAGAATTCATATCTTTCTTTCCTTCCCCAGGCCTCTGCTGAAATCCTTATTTATGTCTCAATCATCTTCAGTCTAAACTGCTGACATTCCCTTTTTTATGGTCTTCCTAAATCCCTGTATTCTGAACTTCAAGGCGTCCAAAATCCTGAAGTGAGTTTCTCACTCAGTGAGATTATGGCAACCCATTTTATGTTTTCCTATCCATTTCTGAACCCAATAAAAATTGTTCTACAGCTTTTCACATAATGCTCTCCATCTAATTTTATATCCAGCTACTCCCTTGCCTTCTTCTGCTTAATTCAACTTGGGTGTCTCCTTTGAGACACTTTGCATTTGGAGATTTGCTTTTTTCAACTTTATGTGGCAAGTTCTCTCTCTCACAGTCACATACTTACATTCACACTTGCAATAACTTCAAAAATAAAATAAAAAATAGTGTGATTTCTGTAAAGCACACAAGTGAGATTAGACAGTGAGGAGGGTCATGAAAAGCGCATAAAGAGACAGCAAATACATTTGAAACGAATTTCAGTGTAGCAGTTTCTGAAATGATTGTAAATGATATTTCTCACTATTCATTCAGCTGTAGTTACAGTGGAGGATTCATGCAACCAAAGAATTTAGACACTGAAAAGAGCAACTACTCTAATTCACTGGATCCCTTCAGCCAAGGTTGAAAGTGCTCAGATTACACATTGATTCTATCTGATGCTTGTGGATTGGCTGAAGGTAAATCAGCTGAGGATGTCAATCCAGTTCCAAGCACTAGATCCTTAGCTGGTGTAAATTAATATGGAGCTTTGTCAGTTTACATCAGCTGAGGATCTAGGCCTTAATGTTCACTATTAGCAGCATGCTCAGCACAGAGGCCAGGGAATTAATAGCTCTGAGGCCAGATTTATAAAGGTATTGATGGACCAAAAGATGCAGAAGGGGTGGGATCTAGTGGAATTTTCAAAAGCTCCTAGATGCCTAGAGCCTACTGATTCCAGGCATTTAAACCCCTTTAAAAATCTGGACAGCAGTGAGTTTCTCAGCCCTGTAAGTTTTCCCTCCTCCAGTGATGAACATTGACAAATAGGACACAATATTAACACCTTCTTTTACTCATCCCTTCCTCCTCCTAAAAATCAGAATGAACAAACAAGCCCATACTAACACATGACTCCAACGAACACACAAAACATACCCCAAGAAGAGTTTTTGTCCTCCAAGAGGGAGAAGTGCCAGAGACATTATGATGTCCACTAGTAACATCACTACATTGGTTTTACATGAAAAATGGTGAGATTCTACAGGGATAGAAGGCAGTATAAAGACCTAAGACAGACAGAGAGACAGCCAGCCCTGGTATTGAAACTGTTAAGAATGTAAGAATAGCCAAATCCCCATGATATTTCTGTGGCTAAATATAGAACAGTTTTCTAGGGCTTTGCGTCTGGTGCTTTTCATTTCACATGAATAATTTAAAAGGGGAATGGTTAGGTTCTACTGATGAAATATGGAATGAGCTGAACATTAAATCAAAAAGAGAAAATTATGTTTGCAAGGTTGGATTTTCCACTGTCTGCTATATAGATATTATTAATTAATTGGTATTATTATCCCTTGCAGAATGTCATTTGCATCTGTGTAAAGCGAGGGCAAGGTGGGTGTAAAACACTACTAAATTACAACAGAAGCTGTGACAGATGGGGCAATTTCCTGCAATATTTTTGAAAAACCTTACTGAATTGTTTGTTTCTTTGGATTCTAAGAGTATTAAGTGGAAAGGCTGCATATTACTGTAGGACAGGATCCTAGAGCGGGTGACTTTGGTGGGCCACAGTGACTTGAAAATTTGACAGCCACTTTGAACAAGTGTTAAAGGGAGTGGAGAATCAGATCCCCAAACAGTGGCATTTGTCCTCTGCACACACTGCCGAATTTTCCTGGGCATGATGGAGAATTTATTTCGCTCTTTCTTCAGCAGTTGGCAACGTGCTGCTGAAGAGTGACGACTGCCTTGTCAGTGACAGACTGGTACAAATGACAAATGCTTTTAATTTATTTGCTACATGACTCACTACTAATTTGCCATAATGTTGAATGGTATTTCATCCCCATGAAGGACATCAGCACTCAAGTAACAATTAACATTTAGTTGAGTCATTCTCTTGGAATGAGTGTAACACAGCAATACAAGCTTGATTCTAAAGAGTCTGACTACACTTTTAATGTAATTAAAAAACAGTTTAACTACTGTGAGAATTTCTCATTCTTACTATGGTTTCTCCATAGTTATAACTAAACTATACACAGTGAACTTGACGCAGTGCTTCAGTTATGAGCAATACATTATTCATGTTGCTTGCTCTCTCTTTGCCTGGGAACTTCACTTGTGGGCATAATTTCATGCTGATTGACTTCTTTGTGATAACGGTTAGGACACACAGACAAAAGGCAGAATAATTTCAGTTCATTTAGCCTTTAAAGCTTTACAAAGCAAAAGAAAAGTAAGTTAGCAAATCAACTGCTGGAAATATAAAATCATAAGCCATTTGACGGTAACCAACATTTTCATATTTGGCTGTCTATGACTTTAGTGCAGGGAAAAGCACGCACACTTTAAATCTGCAAATGACTAACCTAAGCTCAATATTGGCAACATATTTATATCGGCTTGTGTTATGTGTGTTAGGAGTTACTTTCTCCTCTTACCTCATAAAATAAATTTAGCCTTTAAAAATATTTTAAGTTAAAGCTTTAAAAAACTAAAATAAACTTAATAGGTCTCGAACTCCTTCCTTCCCGCTAGCTCTCTGTGTGAGTAATACATCACCAGAGACAGAAGACGACAACATTACACATTAATCTTAACGTTAACAGCCAGACAGTCAGACAACAACTCCATTACCCAATTATAGGAACCCTATGAAAGAAAAGTATTGCAGAGATAAACTCATACAGATTACAAGCATCAAACAATTAAACACCTTAAGGTGCTGAGAAAACGGATTTAATGAAATCACATCTTTATTAGACATTTAAATAAGGGAAAGAAGATTTTAAGGGTCTTGTTTTGAGAAGATTTTAGAAAATTGCAGTGATTAAAATGCACTGATGCTTATACATTCTTAACAAGATTGAATGTACAGCAGTGTTTTGAAGGGTAGAAAATACAGCCATTGCTAATGACACTGGCTATCTGCTCTTTTACACTCATGGAAGAACAAGTATGCAGTGGTCTTTATAAAGTTATTGAAAGAGTTTGTGTGAAAGAAGTAGTGTGACGCATGGCTAAAATCTCCTGAGAGGAACTGCTATAATATTAGAGGCATTGGAAAAGTTACCACAAACCATATCAACCAAATCATCTAAATGGGACATAGTTATCTGGGGATTAGAGATTTCTGGGCACTCTAACACCTATTAATTATATAGTAACACTGGCAGCTATTAGCTTCCCCTAATAGGAAGATTTGTGACATATCACATGTGATAACCTCAGCATAGCACCCACTTGTTCCAAGAAAGTTCAGCAGTGGTTCTTTAGGTTTTTAAGCCAAACAATTTGATTTCAGAAATCATCTCATACCCCAAAGCCCTCTTTTGACATATACATCAGCCCCTAATGGCTTGCCTTTCACATTATTTTCATCGTGCTAACACACTCACAGGATTGTGAAAGAGTGGAAGATTGGGATAACAACACACCGGGGACTCAAACCCAGACAAATACGCTTTCCTTTAATGGTGTAGGCCCAGATCTTTGCTGTGGCCATGTACCACAATGTGCAGCTAACAGGACTGGCTTCATAAGTGACTTTCCTGTGGGGGCTATCCACGAGACCAGTCCCACAGCAAAAGTCAGAGCAGCCTAGAAGCTGCTCCCAGTTCTTTTGAAAGAGTGTTTCAAGACGTTAATTCTTTAATCCTGCAATTCCCCACTCAGATCCTGCTCCTCTGTGCAAACCTCACATGAACAACTTTGAGGGAAAGAATGGAATAAATACTTCTCCCCTTTCCAGCAGCCCAGAGGCAAGATGTGAGACAGCTGGTACCTCACTGCAGCCTGTAGTCACACAGTGGTATCCAGCCTGCTGTCCTCTCTAGGGGGAATCAAGGCTGTTGGATCTCCATTAGCTTACACAACCCCATGGAGAACTCCAGTCCATGGTACACAGTGCTGTGGAATGTCTTTGCATGATCCCTCTTCACCTTGATAGTTCCTTCCATTTTAAGCTTTAACTAGTCCCAAAGATTTCATACTCCATAATTTCTATCTGGAGTTTGTACACTGATATCCTGATGTAGTTAAACTTGTCTGTGCTATCAAAGAAAGCTAGAAGTATATTAAAATGCATTTTTTTTCATTTTAAAAACCCTATTTTTATATTAACTTTAGGGTGGCTTTGAGGCAACAATCTCTTTAACAATGTTCCCTTTAGCTTATAGCTCTTAACTTTGGAGAACTGACAATATCAGTCCAAATTTACTTCTGGTACAATTCTACTGACCTCAGTGGTCTTACCCCAGGGAGGAATTCAGTCAGTGGTTTCGAAATCTTACATTCATGCTTTAGGGATATTCTCTTAAGCCAACAGTTCATGATATAAAATAGAATAGAGAAAAACAAATGCAGAAAGTAAATCCTCCTAATGATAACAGCAATGCTGTTATTGGGAAATCAGCTGGATGTCTAAAGCAGTTTTATCTGCAGGAAGTGCTACAGGTAGATGCTACCAATACAATCTTACAAGTGTAATAATATTTTTAATTTATAATAGTGCCCTTCATCCCAAAGGGACTACTGTGTTTTCATTTTTAAAAAGCCACTCATTTTACAGAACTGATATTCACCGGGCTTGGTGCTGACCTAAGCAAGGGTGTCTAAATAATTGTGAGCTTTTGTCACAGTTCAGGGCAATTTCTATGGTCCAGCGAGGGCACTCGCTTATACTTCTGGCCTCCCTCTGTTGCCTCTCTTGGATGGAAACATTCATCTCTCTCCCATGGTGCTGGAACTGGAGGTATATGGGGAGCAGCCCCCTGGTTTGGAGCAGTAATAATAAAACACCACATTATGGTTTCAATCATCAGCACCCTACTATTTATTCACTTTAAGCCTTTGAAGAGACTTTGAATAGGTGATCTGCTAAACAATGGTTTTCTGCTCAAGAGGCCACTTCAAAAGGCTGGATTCTGAGGTGGGTGATTTGCATGCCTCTCACCCTCAAGTATTTCCTAGGAAATCCACTTCAGACATATTGTCCCCAAAAGTCTTTTGAAGTTCCCAATTATTTCCAGAGATTGCATTAATCCTGACTTCCATCTAAAAAAGTTCTACAGAGTGACATAATAGTGCATAAAATTTACACTTTTAGTTTGTAGAATGGCTACAATACTTGATTCAATAAGGTTCAACTTAATTTCATAAGGCTTGTCCAGAAAATTCTCATATCTGTCCCCTCTTTGACTCCAGGAAATCTATGATAAGAATACTTTGCTTTTCTGTATCATTTCCATTTGAGGGTCCTAGTGGGATCTCCACATAGAAGTGCTGTGACAGTAAGTAAGGGTTATCATCCCTGCAGAATACTTTTTATTATTATTTGTGTTTAGTTAGTTCCCAGAATCTCCAGTTAAGGATCAGGAACCCATTGTCCTAGATATTGTGGCGATGAACAACAAAGAGGGAAGTCTTTGCCTTAGAGAGTTTAGGGTTCCAGAGCCAGACTCCAGCCTGTGCCCAAATGTCTACAGAGCAAATAGAGATCCCCACAGAGTCCCGTGAATCGAGTTAGCTGACATAGGCTGGTTGCAGGTGTTTAACTACAGTATAGACATATTTTTAGGACAGACAGTGCACTATAAAATGAGGGGTCTCATCCAGTGAGGAGCCTACTCACAGAAACTTACTTAAATGACTTGCCCAAGGTCACAAGAAATTGTTGGCAGAATAGTGAACAGCCTCTGAGTTTGACTGTGATCTCACATAGGTGTAAATAGAATAATTCCGTTTAATACTGTGGAGTTAAACTAGTATAAAATGATAATCAGGTCTTATGTCTTCTGACTCCCAGCTGTGTCTCTTGAGTGCAGGATAATCTGAGCTGTGGGAATGTTTAACTTCACCGGATTAGTCCAGGATATGCCAAATGGCAATACTCTGTTTGCTAGAATAACTTTCTGAGTTAATAGATTTTGACCTGATCTAAACAAATCTCCCCTTCAGACAGCAGCAACGAGGCGTCTTGTCAGACTGATGTATCGTTTACGTGCAACACATCCTATTCACATAACAGCAGCATAATTATGAAAGATTGTTACTTTTTATTGTCTGGCTAGATTTCAGACAGACATTAGTGTGAAGTCTAATAAGGAAGGACAAAGGAAAGATGAAGGGCAAAGCAGGGCACTAGCTACAGAACTGAAAAATAATGGAAATTAGTCTCAATAAGGCTATACCAAGTCAGCAGCAAGAAAGCACACGTAGCTCTGACATTGACTGGGGATCAGCTTCTAAGAAATGACACTCTTGGGAGTGGAAACTTGGGTGTATAGCCCATTGCCTCCAATGTGATTGAGGGAACCTTGACTACAGGGTTCTGGATTGTTGCTGGGGTAGAAATTAGAGTAGCCTGTAAGCAGTGTGAGTTATGGTGGTCCTCCAGGAAGGTTGTATGCCAGCTAGAGGTTGCTGGAGTGGAAGACTCTCCACCTACACCCATTTGCCTATCTCATGTCACCAAACCAACATGTGCCTTTTGGTGAGGGGATAGCACTGAGTCAGCTCTGCCAGTTTTATGCCACCAATTTCCCCATGCCAGTGCAAAGAGGCTATATTGTGGGCTACAATTTGCTGCTTTTAATGGTTAAGCATCTAAGAATTTGAACACTTACCCAGACTTTAGTCATAACATCTCAGCTTCTTGGGCTTATGAACTACTCATGATGGACATTCTGCGAGGCCACACTTCCTCTGGCATGTTGAGCCTAGAATTGAAGAGGCACATGAAAAGGCAAAAGTGTTGATTCAAGTTTTCAAACAAGGTTTGAGTCAATTCTGGTCTAGAGAGGACTAGTGTTAAATTTCAGCACAACTAGGCACGTCTGCTGATATTTGCTTGAAACTTTCATTAGGGGAGCCATTAGAGATAACACTACATTTTTCCTGAAAACGGAAGCCTTTGATTTACAGTGGTGCATATACCTTGGCTTTGGCAAAAGGAAACCACCTTTCACTCCTCTCTCCAAATATTTAAATGAATAAAAGTGTATATACCTATTATACTTGGTCTTGATTTTTTTCTCCTAAGTCAGACTTGATACTTGCCACCTAATGTGAAAGAAAACAGTCTTAAGAAGGTTTGAATTCTTAGAGGGTGGAGTGCTTTACAAATCTGCCACTGGAACAGAGTGAATTGCAAACTTTAAAAGACGTATTATATTTCCAAAACATTAGTGAAGATATGATGTTACTGTAAAACTATGTATTTGAGGCTATAGGTAAAAGTGGCACATGAGGGGATTGTTTATGTTTAGGTGTGTAAATAAACAGTAAGCCTTTGGACTCACGTCTCGTATTTCCAGAGGAGTTTGCCAGCAGTATCTTGTTTTTATTATGACTTCAGGACACTGAGACCCTTGGCAGACAGCTACATTAAATCCTGTAAATGCAAAGCTATTTTTGGCACCTCTTACCTTAGCATGCAAGGTCCTGATTCAGCTAAACTTAGTTTTAAGCAAGAGAGAGTCTCATTGACTTCAGTGAGGTTACTCACTCAGAAAGATACTCTTTCGAATAAAAATGACACAAGCGTACACCTGAAGCTAATGCTCATCTACATGGCGACAACCAGGAAAATTAACTAAAGGTGTTAATTTAAAGTGGATTGGTTAAACCTCATTAAACACCTGTGTAGATACTGTTATTCAGAATTAAGGTGGCCTTAGTTTGGTTTAGGGCTTGTCCACAATAGGGGTGGGATTATAATTTAATTTTAGGCTGTTGAAATACAGAAGGCGAAGGCAAATGAGCACAGCACATTGCTTGCTCAGGGTCTCCTGTCCCCACTGCTCACATTATTTCCTGAAAGGCATTGCATTGTGGGTAGTAGGCACAGGGGCTTATGGGAGGCAGTCATCTTCTGCTCACTCCCCCTCCCTTCTTCTCTAAAGGAAAAAAAGCAGGAAAAGCTTTTCTTGCTGTTTCTCTCTTGCAGGCACAATAGATAGGCACAGTGCTACATGTAGTGAGAGGAATTAATTGAAAATGTTCCAGGGCTGCAGGCCGGGGAGGAGCTATGTTGCTATGGTGCAACACATGCTGGAAAAACTGCTCTCTAGATACATGGACCTAAATTCATGGTGGAATCAAAACCCAGAACGAAGGACATCAAAAATATAATTGTTCTGGATACTTTTAATGTTGTTGTTATTGTGATTTGTATTGAAATGAGATCAGGGCCCCATTGTGACATATGCTGTACAGAAATGTCAAACAGACAGAGATTGCCCTTGCCCCAAAGAAATACATCGTAAATAGACAAGACAAGACAGAGAAGGGGTGAGAAAGGAACTAGAGGCACAGAAAAGTGACATGATTTGCCAAAGGACACACAGCAATGGCAGACCCAGGAATAGAACCCAAGACCCCAGATATTCAGTCAATACCCCTCATCCAGTAGGTCACTTCACCTTCCTGGGTGTATTTTTGTGTAAAATGGGTCCATTCCTAAAGTCTTTACTTACTGTCACATTCTACCTGCTAGCATGGAGAATGCCTTCCGAAGCAAAAGCCAGATTTTGGAAACCTTGTGATGCTTGAGTAAAATTTCATTCCAAAGTGGGGCCAGTGATTGCAGAGGTACCATGGAGTAAGATGCTAGTTAACCTAAATAGGTCTCTCACAATCTGGTCCTACATCAGTGGCAACTCTGCATGTTTGAAAGGCTGTCTATGCAGGCAAAACATCAAACAATTTCATTTTCTCTAAAAATATGTTTAACCTCTTTACCCTACAAATCTTTGAGCAGTAACTGGACAGGGTCAAATTCTGCTTAATAGAGCAAAATGCCCATTGAAGACCACAAAATTTGGTCCTACATGAAAATCCTGCTTTTTGAAAGGGATGCAGTTAAATATGGTCTAAAATGTACAATGTTGTTTGTGATGTACTGCAGCTGTCCTGTATGTGTAATTACTAATTCAAGGCACAGAAAATAAAAATGAAGAAAAAGAAACAGAGTTTTGCATGAGTAACAAAACAAAGCCGAAAATTTCTCTCTGTGGTATAACTCATTTTAGAGGAGGGTGGAAATTTCTGACTTTTTACTGTGAGTGTGCTTAGTCTGTACTGTATTTGATATGTTTTCTTAATGGGACTTTTTTTTTTTTTTTTAAGGGTCAACTGTTACATGAAAAAGTTAATATTTACTGGCAGGTACAAAATGGTTGCTGCAAAACCTCAACCAACTGGAAAGCCTAGTCAGTTGGGAGTCTAATTAAATTAATTCAGCTTAATTGCGCATAATATTTAACAACAGTTGAATAGCAGCTAAGTAACTTACTTTGAATATATCCTTTCCAAAATGCTGCATAGCTTAATTAAAGGCACAAGTCATGGCTCTTGGTTCTAATGTATATTACATAATCTTCTTATAATAGAGAAATATAAATATATTATGCCAAAGTAGCCTGGTATAACATGTAAAGTATGATGAGTCTATATTTTTTTTCTTTTAATTTTTTTTCAGTGAATAGTTGCTATGGCAATTAGAATATCATTTGGTACTTTAGATACCCTTGAGTTGCAGAGTGACAGCATAGATAGTAAAAAGATTTAAAAGCATATAACTATCAAAGGACACAGAAGGGGTAGATGCCTATGAAGATTTGAAAGCCCAGCCTTTCTCCCAACATGTGATTTATAAATCAGGTTCTAGAGACACGGGCAGGCAGTTTCTTTAAATTGCTTGTCAACTTCAGGAAAGAAAATATAAATACAGAAAGACAAAGAAGTTAAATGGAAAAATATATTTATAACAAAGTTTGGAACCTTCTGAAAGCTATTTATTAGACCAGGGCAAACAAATAACTTTCTATAACTGAAAAATGGAGGGTTCCATTTTTCCTGAGTCTGAGTTCCACTCAAGAGAATGGGAATCCATGGGTCGCTTATGGGTTCCCGAGTCTATGCTCACCAAGCCTTAGCCCCTGCATCGGTTAGATCCATAGCCTGTATTGCGGCTACTCTTACTCCCAAACAACATCAAGGATTCACTACCCAGAGGGAGGGGCGTCTGGCTGCAAGACATGTCGCAGCCAACCTGTGGGGTAATCTGAATACAGATTTAAACAGTAATCTTTGTTTAGAATTAAGAGATCTTTTATTTGATTGTGACTAACTCCTTGATTTATTAATCTTTGGATTGATATTATTCTGACTTATAGTCACTAAAAATCTTACCAGAGACCTCACTTAGGGTATGTCTACACTGGAGGCTCTGCTAAGTCAACTTAACCAAGGTCAACTTTAAATCAACTTAAAGTCAACCTTGTTAAGTTGAGATAGAGACTCTACAGTCCTGCGTCCACACTGGCAGGTGCTAGGTCAATGGAGGAGTGACCAGGAACACTGCGTAGGGGCCTGGAGGCCAATTAGGTCAACTTAAGGGCTATTCCCCTTCTACACTGGGTTAAGTTGACTTAATAAGGTAGACTTTAAGCCTTAGGTTGGCCTTAAGAGGTAGAGTTATTAAGTCGACTTAAGGAAGCACTTCAGTCGACTTAAGCGCCCAGTGTGGACGCAGAGGTCTATAGGTCAACTTAACCATCCTTAAGTTGACCTAAGGCTCCAGTGTGGACATACCCTTAGAGAGACAAAGCTGGTGCACATCCATTTCTTTGATAAATTGATGGACAAGTGTATATGGTATTCTTCACTTCTTACTCTGAAGTAGAGCACTCTGTTGTTCTGTGCTGCCACATATTAACTAGCCTAACCTTCCAGTCATGAAAGAAGAGATCCTTGTATAAATAGGAGCCAAATTCTGCTGCAATTACACTGTGGAATTGAATTAACTGCAGTTTAGTTGCCTGGATGTATATGAGGGCAGAATTTATCACCTGCAAATTTTAAGGGCCTGATTTTAGAGCCCTTCCACACTCAAAATGATGATATAATTTGGGTACTGGATAAACAATTTAATACCACAATAGGTAATTATTTACTGAAGATGGTAGTTCCCAGGGTTGTTGTGTCTGGGACTAGGCATGTTTGCTGGGGATCTAGCCCATGAGTGGCTGAGTGTGGCTGACCCAGGAATGGATGTTCACATTTGAAAGCAGGGTAAGTCAGGGTCCAGGAGTGGACAATGGTGGTGGTACAGCTGCACACCACTCCAGAACTACAGGAGGGGAACGTCAACATTTTTCTAGGTCATCTTGCCATAGCAATAACAACAAACAAACCCCAAACCCCCCCAGAACTCAGATACTTGAAAATTTTTCTAAGGACAACCATTGCTCCTAAAGAGCAACCACCAATATCAAGTCATTGTAAACCAAATCCCTCTTCTCACTCCTTCCTAGCTTTTGAATCAGAAATCCAGACTGTTATAGAAACCAGCTCTATATAATCCAGAAAGAACATAATTTATCTTGCTGTATTTATTTAACTAGCTATAGATGACAAAGCCCTTTTCATTTATTCAGGACATTGGAATATTTGTGTTTTCTTTTACAAAGCCAGCTTTCCTGTACAAAACAGCAGAATCTATTATTAGTCAATTAAATGAGGTTACTTTAATCTGCAGACATTCCAATTTCATAGAATTTTATTTTGCAAAGGATGCATTGTTACTAGTAGTTGCATAACTTTTGTGGCAAGGAGTGGGAAGTGCATTGGTTCACATGGTAAAGTGAAACTAGAAATGGTAAAAGTGTTTTCCTTGTGTAACTGGTACAATAAAATAGCCAAATAGTATGCTTATTTTCTCCTGAACCCTAGCTTAAGTGCTCAGCATTTCAATCCTAAAAGCAATTGCTTTACTTTCATTGATAAAATACCGTGAACAACAGTTTTAATCATATTTTGTGACAAAACTAGAAAGTGGGTCAGCATTTACATGAAGGGTGCCAATGGGCCAGATTTTTCAAAGCGCTTAGCACAGAAAAGCACCAAACACCTTTGTGGCCTGATTTTCAAAAGAGGTCAGCAATCCCCAGCAACTCCAAAATGACCCAAATGGTTGCTTCTGAGCAGTTTTGAAAATCTGTCCATCTACCAGAAAGCTCATTGCAATCTTAACCAGAGAGCTGATGAGGGACGTTTCCATAGAGATGGCTTTTGGAATGTCCGTAAGTGTGACATCCCCTCTGCAGCAAAAGGAGGGATTTGGGAGCAGCAGCAACAAAGTACATTTTCCTTTTTTAGTAAGATGATGATAGAAAGGGGGGAGAGTGAAGGGGATGAGAGGAAAGGGTTGAGTCTTAGAAACTTTCTAGCATCCCACTGTGCAGAGGAAAACAGAGAAAAGGTGCCCCAAGTAATTCTTGCATTTTCTCTACAAATATGCAACATGGTCACTGTGGATATCATTAAAGCTTTATAGCACCACAAAAAACAAACAACTTAAGCCTGCCTACAAGATTGCCACTTTTAACCTCTAGATAAGATTAATGTATAATTACTAGGAACTATTGGTGGAAGTATTTTATAAGGAGCAGAAAAGTAAAGTTTTCCATGGCTATGTCTACACTTGGCTAAATAAGTTGACTTAGCATGTCTACACTATAAAATTAAGTCGACTTCAAGGGGACCTTGCCAAATTGACTTAGAGCATCCATACTGGATGCCTAAGTCGACTTCTAGGGGCTAGGTGGACCTGGGACTGGTCCATGGTAGCAGGGGAGGCACCCCTTCCAAAGTGCCAGGGGACTCAGCATTTGCCCCATTGTACCCTGGTACAATGGGGGCTGAGCAGGACAGGGACAGTGGCAGGGCATAGGAGCAGGGTGGGCAGGGCTGTATCCTGCCCTGTGGGTGGGCACACCAGGCTCTGGCTGTGCCAGCCATCCTGGCAGGGAGGGCAGTAGGGGAGTCCTGGGGCCCTTTAAGTCAACTTAAAGTTGACTTAGGGCTAATGTGCATCCACACTGGCTAAGTCGACTTAATAAAGTTGATTTAGCCAGTAAAGTCGACTTTAAACCAGGTTTAATAATGTTGACTTTAAATTTCCTTCAGTCGACTTCAGCAGCTTAAATTAATTTAAGGAAATTGTAGTGTAGACGCAGATTATATTAAGTCAATTTAAGCAGGCTTAAATCGACTTAATTTGAAGTGTAGATGCACTTCATGGGACTAACTGTGTTTAGAAAGAACCTTTGCTCAATAAATAATCCAGACTTAAGGCAATAGAAAAGCTACATTCTGTGGCTATTTATTCCTGCTGCTGTGAGCTGGGCAGGCTTCTATCTAGCTTGCTAATGCTCCCACGTATGCACGCTACTTGGTAAAGAAAACTACAAATGTAAAGCACAATTCAACTCTGAGGCTCTGATTGTTCCCTATGGGAGAAAAACAAAACAAAACAAAACATGTCAAGGGCCCTGGCAAAGCTGTAAGTTTCTTCCCAGTCATCCCTTTGCCCTCCATCTTCCTCCTAATCAGGAATGGTTTAGTACCTAGTAGATTAGTCAAGGAAGTTTGGTTTCATTTTATGGCAATATATCCATACAGGTTAGAAGAAAGGGGATGCCAGAAAGTAGCCAAACACTTGGCATTGTCTTTCCCATCCTCTCAACAGCAGAGGGCAAATCCTGCAGATTGATATGCAGGGGCTCCTATTATGTTGGGGGCGAATGGAGTCATGCTGAGGACATGCTAATCTACTCCAACCTCACCTGCACTGGATACTCTCACTGATTTCATGTTTAGGACATCATAATTCAATAAATAAATAAATAAACAGAATAAAATTCAATAAAGAGAAGTGCAAAGTACTCCACTTAGGAAAGAACAATCCATTGCACACATACAAAATGGGCAATGACTGGCTAGGAAGGAGTACTGCAGAAAGGGATCTGGGTGTCATAGTGGACCACAAGTTAAATATGAGTCAACAGTGTAACACTGTTGCCAAAAAAGCAAATACCATTCTGGGATGTATTTATAGGAGTACTGTAAAACAGACACGAGAAGTAATTCTTCCACTCTACTCCACCCTGATCTGGAGTACTGTGTCCAGTTCTGGGTGCCTCATTTCAGGAAAGATTTGGAGAAAGTCCAGAGAAGAGCAACATGAATGATTCAGGGTTTGGAACACTTGACTTTCGAGGGAAGATTGGAAGAGCTAGGTTTGTTTAGTCTGGGAAAGAGGAGACAGAGGGGATATGATAACATTTTTCAAGTACCTAAAAGGCTGTCACGAGGAGGAGGTTAGACAAGCACCTGTCAGGGATGGTTTAAGAAGGTACTTGGTCCTGCCTGAGTTCAGGGGATTGGACTCGACTTCTCATGGTCCCTTCCAAATTCTATGATAGGGAAGTGCTTTGTCAGAATATTTTCAAAACTACACAGGGTTTTATGAGAGATCCAAACCAAAAATGGATCCAATAAAAATCCACTCAAAAAAATTCTTATAAGTAATGCTGAGATCTTTGTTCATTAATGATGAAGGCTTGGCGTATGCATTATTTTTGTAGCAGTTTAATTACTTCAGTTATGCAGATAATTTATTGAAATAATTATAAAGGAACAGCTCCATGGTGTGGATTCATCATAAAGACACTTTATACCATTCAGCTTATTCCATGGAGGAAAATATAGCTTCTAGTGGTACAGTTGTGTGTGTGTAGACAGAACGTGACTCAACATCCACTGAAGTCAGTGAGAATCTTTTTGAACTGTGTGGACATTGGATAAAGAGATTACTTATAGATGTTAGAGTAGGTTTCCTACACTGCTGATTTTTAAAAGTGTCCATGTCATTAAAAATGTAGTTCATTGCTGGAAGGAAGGAATAGGTCAAAGTACTGTAGATAGTGTCTAAGTTCCCTGTGCACCGCAACTCATACTTGCTTCCTTGCCCCCAGCTTAATTTTTAGATTTTAAAATCAATACAATCATATGGAAAGAGGCCCATCTACCATGCACATGGTTCCCAAATGTCACAATTTCATCAGGAATCTTACAGCACTTTGACACAATGTAAAGCCCTCAGAGAAACTGGGAGAAAAATTAAAAGAACCCCTAATTTTTTTTTTAAATCTCATGTTTTTAATGAGTTTCATGTGTCCTGGGGGCCTAACTCATGGCTTTTGTATCTTAGGGACTGACAATACAGCTTGCAACGATCAGGGACTTAGTGCTCTCTTGGCACTAAGTGAAATCAAGAATACAGTGGAGAACCAGACCCACTGCCGCTACTATATACCAGCTCCTTCCAGAAACCCAAATAAGATTGGGACTCTGAAAACTGACCCAAGTGAAGCAAACAAAGTTAATGGCTCTTTGTTTTTTCCTATAAAAGACTGACTTTAGGCCATTTTCTGCCATTTTGAGAGGAGAAACAGCTTGAATGATGTCAGTGTTAATATTTGCTGGATCTAAGGAATTTGCAGGGCATGTGCCAAACTAACTGCTTCCCTCTTCACATTCAAAGAGGGAGGCAAGGAGCTTTTCTTTCCCTCTTGCATACAATATGTCAGCCAGGCTCTAGCCTGTAAGCCAGGATCTGCTCTGCTGGACAGTCAGACCTGAATAATTCTTGTTTTGTTTTTAGCTGCCTGCCTATATAATGTTAGCTGTGAGTAACTGTTTGCTGCTACATCTTTTTTTTTTTTTTTTTTTTTTTTTGCAAGAAAAATAAATAACAGAAATATGTGACTATTGGAACAAGTGGAAAGAGTGAAATCAGCCACTTTCCTGAATATAATGTTACACCATGGGGGTGCAGAAGCTGATGGAAATAAACAGTCACAAAAGAAAGAGAACATTTATACATACATTACCTTTTTCCTCCTATTTCTGCTCAAAGCAAATCCTGATAATAAATGATTACTAATGCAGTTTACTGTAAAAACAATGAATTTCCTAGCCGGTTTTAACAGTGAACTAACAATCCCCCACAAACTACTAATTTCTTTTTATTGGCATTTCAGTTACCATCAATGCATTGAGTGCCCTGTGTTGCTCAAGAAAACCTTCAATGGAATATATTTGTCTTTTCTACACCCAAGAAACAAAGTTAGTTAGCATGAAAGACATGATGGATTGAGAGTGGAAGCGAGTACTTTCTAGTTATTTAACCACAGGCTATGGAGTCTATGAAAAATAGATTTTAAGAAATGAATTATTTTAAAAAAGAATTTACGGGAACAAGGAGTTTTGAAATTAAAAACAGATGCAAGGGAAACAAGTCATCCTGACAGAACCTACTGGGAATTTTTATCTCAGCTCACCCATGAAAAATTACTTTTATGATGTTTACAGTTCCAAACTGCTGGATTAACAGTACTACCTTTTCCTTTCCTTTCCTTTTCAAATTTAACCAGTGTTTCTCTGTTTGTTTGTTTTTGTTTTTTTAACTAGTTGCATATAAAAATATTTCATTTCAAATCATTGAGGCTTAACTCTTGATGCTTTATGAATATACATCTGCATTGAGGGGGAATGATTTTTGTATATACAACACAGAGGGTGAAAGCAGAAATGGGAGGGGGAAACCCAGCAATCAGCTGATATACTGTTAATATATACTCACTAGGCAGGATTGGCTTGTATCCTATACCACAAATAATTTATGGCTTGATCATGCTTAAGCTCATGCTTAATTTTAAGCACGTAAGTAATTCCAATCAACGTCAATGGGCCTGTTCCTAGGCTTGAAATTAAATATGTGCTTAAGTGCTATGCTGGATCTGACCCAAAGTACTTTGCATCTTGCAAGATGGAGCTCTTAGTAAGCCTGTATTTAAAACCAAGCTTTCTTTTCTTTTCTTTTCTTTTCTTTTCTTTTCTTTTCTTTTCTTTTCTTGGCACCACTTTGTTTTAAATGTTTTGGTTCCTCTCCAGACCATGAAAGTAAACATTTGAACTATTAGAAATGCACTACAGCTGACTTTCCTTCTCAAATCTACCATTAGAGTAAGTCTGAACTAAACTCCAATTTTAGCTTAAACTACATTTCAATGGTATAGCACCGACCATATGCATCATTCTAAAGTCCGGAGCAGTCACCCACCCAAGTACAGTAATGGTGACCCTCTTCTTCAATAAAGAAAGAAAACAGCAGTGAGTAATGTAAATGAATTGACATTTCTTTCCACAGATAACGCTCTTCATTTCACCACTTATTCCGGTCCTGGCAAGAGGCCCTGGTCACCAACCCATGAAATTCACAAACACTCACCCCTGCCTCCATGAAGTAAACAAACTGCTTCATTTTGGCTGAGAAGAAGTGGCTTTCCAGCTGGACTAAGGCTATATCACTTTACATTTTCAAGAAGACGCCACAAAACAATGTAACAAAAAGAGTGCAGCTATTGAAATCTTGGCTCAGTACTATTATTTACAGTAGCTTGCTTCACCAGCAAGAACAATGTGGCTCAGAAAGAAACAAACGCTACATTAGGCAAGTTGCCTGCTACTTCATGAGAACTGAATGACAAACTGTCTAGGAGAAGATAGTCTCATGTCTAGCATTTTCATACCTCTGTTGTGACATGTCAGAGTGTTTTCACTGCATATGCCTGATATTTGGTTGTTACTTAAACTGATATGAAATTATCATTTACCTTGCTCACCCAGCCTCTCTTCAAATACCCCTACTGGCTCTCTTTCATCAAATACAAAGTCTCTGGTGCTCACGTTTAAGGCCCAGCACAATCTTGCTCTTATCTACTGAGCTGACATTGTCTCTTTTCATTTCCATTCTTGCCCTCTTTGCTCCCCCAGTACCAAATAAAAACCACCCCTCTTGTATCCCTTTGCCACTTGGGCCCACACATCTAACCTATGCAGCTCTTTTTGCCTGGCATTTTCTCCCTGACCCTGTCTATCATGTCCTCCCCAAAACACACGTTTACTACCCAGCCTGTAGTATAACTATAACAATAAAAATGTGATAACAGTAGAAAAGGAAACCATTAAAAACTACCACCCAATCCATCAAAATAAACCCCTTATGCAACTAAACTTACAAGACACTCGCTTGTTCCTCCGCACAAGACTATTTTTCATCTGTTCTGTATGCTGTCAAGTTTAATAGTAAACTCTTAGGGACTCTGGACTAAGCTTTCAAACGTGACTAGTGATTTAGGTTGGGTGCTGAGTTTGAGATACCTCAGGAGGCCCTGCTTTTCAGAGAGCGCTGAATATCCACATTCTGAAAACTGGACTCCTCCAAGAAGGGCAGCCAAATCTCCAGTCACCTTTGAAGTATCCCTGCTTTTATATGCACCTGTACAACAGTTATGCTTTTGCATTATAGCTATAATAACGATATACAACTGTTCAGGGCAACACAAAGAAAATGTGGACATGATTCCACTCCACTCAACATCTATTATTCTTTGTCATCATGGGCAGTCAGTGAATATCCACCAAGTTCTTTCCATGCAGATAAAAGCTATCCACATATTACAATATTCTCTCTCAGTTTTTTAATCTGCTGCTAGAAGAGCAGGTTATACCTTTCAGCACCTCTCTGCCATTTCCATTACAAATAAACTGGCAACACAATACACCATGGGTGCGTCTACACTTGTAAATTAAGTCGACTTAAGCAGGCTTCAGTTGACTTAACTTATTCTGTGTCTACACTTGAGTTTCCTTAATTCAACTTAAGCAGTTCCTTAAGTCAAATTAAGGAAAAGTTAGTTCAAATTAGTAAAACCTTGTTTTACTTCGAACTAACCCTTAATTCAAACTAGTTAGTTCGAATTAAGTCAATGTGGCCATGTTAGTTCGAACTAACTTCTTAGTTCGAACTAATCGTCACCTTGAGCTTAATGCAACTGACTAATTTGAACTAAGCAAGCCATGCATGGCACTTGCTTAGTTCGAACTAGCATTCTAGTGGGGCCATGCTAGTTCAAATTAAGTTAATTAAATTAACTTCGAATTAACTAATTCAAACTAACTTTGGAAAGTGTAGACAGCCTATGAGTCTCAAGGGTAGAAACAGATGATGAGGTGACTTTAACTAATGTTTTCCTTATGTGAATTCCTGCCTGCAGGTTCTCCCAGAGGTTCTAAGAAGCACTTCTCTTTCCACCTACTGTCATCCAATGTCCATTGACTGAGTAGTGCTAAAAGCTTTCTCAGAAATCTCTTTCCAGGTATTCCCTCCTTCTTTATGGGCGGGAACTGAAATCCAGAAAATTGCAAACTATACGGGCTTGATACAGCTAGTCATGGAAAGAAGTTAAAGCAGGACTGGATGGAACCTCTCCATGAATCAGCATATTTATCATCAGAGTTAAGACACAAAGTTATCAATTAAAAAACCTAGCAAGAGTTAAACAGTTGAAAAACAACATGAAATAGGAGCTATAGACTCTCCTAAAACAAACCTTATATAATAGGTAAATATTAAGAGGGGCTTCAGAGACTTAGGCACTCCAGAATATTTTAATCTGCCATTTGTTTAATATAAAAAAAATAATCTTGAGGATTCATGAGGTTCTCAATTTAATAGTTTATAATTTTTTCTGTGTTCACTAAAAACCTTATACAAATAGAAAGTATTCTTTTCCTCTGTGCTATGTCCAGTAGAGATTGTAAAGTTAAGCATATGCATAAATGCTTTCCTGAATAAGAATAGATTTTAAAACATTTTAAGTGGTTTCCTAAATTGGGGCCTCCATGAAGATGAACCTGGACTGAGTTTAGAGTTTGTAATGATACCCCAAAACAAGCGTGTTTCAAGTGATTTGGTGGTGGCTTGGATGTAGATTTTGTCAAGCTGTGTTTGTGACACTAGAGCTGCAGTGAAACAAGATGGAGCAAGACCCATATCCTTAAAACCCCATATTCAGTATGGAATGCACAAACATATCACTTTTTTACTGTCTGTCACTGAAAGGAACCTATCAAGTTTCTTAAAAAAAAATTCTTACCAACGTCCTATTCAACTAACACTGATTACAAAGTCCCGCACCCAGTGCTTAGTTTGTGCCAGGACACTTCTTGGCTTGGCAGTTCAGAACCCTGGAACCTCTGGGTTTGCAGCATCACTTATAAAAATTAAAAAATTGTTTGAGCCCCAGCACCTCTTTCATTACAAATAAGCACTCCCCACATCCAATTGTTATAGGCAATATAAAGTATTTTTTCACTAGGGAGACTTTCACATCAGATGAAAGTTGTATGGTATTTTCTGCAGGAACATCTGTCCTGTCTAAAGTTAGAAACAAAAGTACAGTAGGCTGAGATGAGGTTCAGCTCTAGGTAATTGTTAATCACGTCAATGCATGTCAGTCATGTGGTATTTTGACAGCATCCTTCAATTGGAATTCCATGTGTGGGCGCCTGCAGCTGCATGGGAGCCCCACAGGATAACATCAGTTGAGGCTTTAATGGATTACTGCAAAAGGAAAACCAGATGTAGAACTCATATACAGCCATTCAAATTCAAATTGTGGAAAATGCATGAGAGTTCTTTGTACATTCTTTCATCAGGTTTTGTGGTTGCTGGATAACACTATATGCCAAACCATTTTGCAGTAATTGTTCTAAAGGCTGAAGATTTGGATGGACCTTTTCTATATCATACCATATTTTTGTTTTACAGAGGAATGTGGAATAATAGACCAAAGTGATCACATGCTTATAGGCAATAAATTATTATTTTATGCTCCCCTATGCCATAGCATTTATATGGATTTACTACCTCCCATTTAATCATCCTTCATTTTTCTGTTTAGATTTCACTGCAACTGCTGCATTCTCATTCTCATTAGCACTGTCCTCTTTCCTGGGGATAGATGCTATCAGACAAACAACCACTCAACCCCAATGGCCTGATTAAGGTATGAAAAGTGAGATTTAAATAATTTTCTTCATGTACCAGTTAACATTATGGACAAATACAAGCAACACAAGAGGGCACAGCTGTTTTACAGCAGATGTGCCCATCTGACTCTGAAATGCTATGGAAACATACTAATCTTTATGGAAAATAATAGGAGATATCAATGCAAACCAACATGTTGCTTCATTTGGCTCCTCTTAAAGCAAACAGCAGTGACCCAGGCTGAAAATAACAATCTGGTCCTTTATAAACTCAGCCAGCTAACCCTATTTTGCAATGTTGCTTCAGTGTCATACTAGGTTACATTTAATTACAATAAACACTAAAAAAACCAAACCAAACCAAAACCATTTATGTTCTAACATCCTCTTAAGTGGCTAGCTCATGCAGATAAATAGCTTGCTGAGGCAGCCTGCTTGAGCAATTTATATACTATCTCAACTTTGGCAATTTGGGAAATACTCAGAAGCCAAGACTTTCAGTCCTCTACCAAAGAAAAGCAAAACATTTGTCAGAGGTGGAAAAGAACAACAATTAAATCTGTGTTGTGTCCCGATGGAACATGCATTTAATTTGCTACTGACCACAGAAATAAAGAATTCTGGCTTAGAATGAAAGTGATGAGTCACCCCCAATTTCTGCTCTGTAATCTGTGTCACCTTGCCTGCAAAATGTGTTTTAGAGTTAGCATGGGAAGAGGTTAAAGAATGTTTTATTTTTGGTGTAGCAGTGTTCAGCACCAGACTCACCAGTAGGGTGCCTCCTGGTGGTGTTTCTGGGGAATGTTGCTCAAGTGGTCCCCTGCTGGCAGTCCGTACTCTGCTCCTCCACACGTTCGACTTTGGCTCTGAGTTCTCCTTTGGGTCTTAGCCCTCAAGCCAAGCCCGTAGTCCCCCCCTTCCGAGTGAGTCAGTGCCCAGGCCTAGTCCTCAGACCACTTCTCTGCAGTCATAGTCCAGCTTACCTTGCTCCAGTCCACTAGTAATGTGTTCAATCGGTCAGTGAGCCTGTGCCCCTGCGGGCACCCGTGCTGCTCCTGGCATGCTGGGGGAGCAGGGAGGGACCTGGGCTCGCCCTCTACTCCAGGCCCTGGTCCAGGTACCCTAGACGCCTCCTCTGAGGCTCAGCCTCCCACCAGTTTCTCCACAACACAGGGCGTTGACTCCCTGGGCCACTTCCCCACAGCCCCAGTCGCACACTGCCTCTCACCACTTGGAGTCCAGCTGCTGTCCCTCTAGGCCTCCTTGCCTGGACCGCTGCTCCAGCCATGGCTACATCTGGCCCGCCACTCCAGGGTGCTGGATCCCTCAGTTAGCCGGCCAGCAGGAGAACCTTCCCCCTGGGCTGCTCAGGCCAGACTGCCTAGGCTGCCCCTGCAGCTCCCTCTTATACTGGACTGCTTGCCTCTGGTTGGCTCAGCAACCCTCCCTTCTGACTGGGTGCTGCAGCCAGGCCCCCTTTTAACCCTTTTGGGGCCTTAGTGGTGCCACCACACCGCTACAATTGTAACACTGAATATTAAAGGGCTTTCTAATCTCTCTCGTCAAAATGAACAAATAAGAGTCCACATACCCAAATAAATCTGATATGTTGACATAAATGGTATTAAATCCTTTTCTTCTTCTTTAAAGCATTTGCCAATGGCACCATCTTGTGGGATGCTGAGTGTCTCCAATCCCGTTAACTATTCCCATTGGCTCCACACTTGCGAGGTTAGGGACTCTGTTTGTTTAACATACACACTGTCAGGGCATGATTTCTAGAGATACTCAATAAGAATCAATATCTTAAACTGACTTCATTTGGAGTAGAGGTAAACAGTACCTCTGCAAATTAGACCCTTGATGTTGTCTCCTCTACCATCCCTTCTTCTCAGCTTTATCAGTAACTGGGATTTTAAGATACCGTCTGAATCACCAATAACACAGTGTGGGTCTTACACAAGTTACAACTGTGGTGAGTGGCCCTTGAGCCTCTTGGTAAGATCTGCTGTTCCACTGATGAGATTGTATGCAAGATATAGATGAAAAAGCATTAGCACAGCTACTAAAGGACTAAAGCCAACCATGCTCAAATATCTGTCCTATTGTATGAAAATGATACCCTGCCTTGCTTGAAAATGCTCAAGGAAAGCCAAAAAATATTCATTGTTGCTTTATGCCCCAGGCTTCTGTCTTTTTAAAAACCTGCCTCTACATACTAGCCTTAAAGGCTCTTTCTGCTTTGCACTCTGCAGCAGAGATGATCCAGTGAGTCTGATGTGACATTGCCGGGCTTAGAAACTTTAGACCACAGCATTGTTACAGTAAGCGGAGCACTTAAGCATCCTTCAAGATACAGTGAATTCACACTGCTTTGTTTCATACCATCGGAAGACAATTGTCCAATCTGGATGGCAGGGAGGCTAGTCAGTTGGATGCCTTCACCTCACTCACAACAATATTGTAATGACCTGTTCAAGTCTCCTACTCCTCTGCATTTATTTCTGATACTGCGTTCATCACATGCTTTAAGCAATGTGATTTTCCTAGTTAGATGCATGGCTCTTGAGGTGCTAACACGTGAGATGCTGAGAACACATACAATGTGCTTTCAGAAAGCTTGAGAGGCAACTGCCAGAGGCACTAATCCTCTTGGGGTTTGAAAAGTTCTCTATCTTTAGGGCTAGTTGAGAGAACTGGCATCTATAACTCCCTATGCATTCAAAACAAAAACACAAACATTCCCTCCACAAAAAACAAACCCACAAAAACCTGTAGCAAGTAAAACTGTGGAGTAACTTCATGGTTTGTTACTGACAACACTCCAAAGCAACTGGAAGTCTTGGTAACATGCCATTTATCTGAGTACTCTCATTAAAAGAATTACTATGCTCTATTGATTGCTCAGCTCTTGATTCTCTACATTATGCAGGCCTGCTTGTACAGACAAAAAACACAGCTAAGAGCAGCAACACCATGGTAGAGATGCTCTCCACCAAGAAGCTATTAGATTCAGGAAGAATATACTCTGCCAAATATACTCGATATCCAGGAAATTACTCATCACTGTTAGTTATTCTTAAAATACTTTCCAGTACTGGATCTGAGAACTGTGCCCTTCAGCTGGCTGTGGAGGCATTGGTATTGTATTGACCATGTTAGGATTCTGCATGGGGTTCTCTGGAAATCAAGATGCTGAATAATAGTTCAATTAGCCATAAAGACTTAGCTGCAGACTAGATTACGATTGGCTCTTGAATGGATGTGGAAGGATCTTTGCACCTGCAAACACTTCACTCATGTACTAGGGATAATCTGAGCTCAGGTCTATACTGACAGTGAAGTCTGACATAATGCTGCTTACCTTGACCTTCTGCAGACCATGTTTCCACCGTTAGAGCAGTATATTTGAGAAAAAATGGAGCTGTAATTCGACTTACTAACACCACCCTTGCAAGTGGCGTAATACCAAGGTTGAAATCTAAAATTCAATTTAGCTCCATGTAGCCAAAGAGCAGCTTTTCTGGTTTTCCTGTCTGCTACATAAGAGCAACATAGCTCCTCCCCTGAGTGCAGCCCTGGAAAATTTTCAATTAATTCCCCTCTCTGCTTGTGGCACTGTGCCTGTTTGTTGTGCCTGTGGCAGAGAAACAGTAAGGAAAGCTTTTTCTGTTTTTTTCCCCCCTTTAGAGAAGAGGGGAGGGTGAGTAAGCAGAGGACAACTGCCTCTCCACAAGCCCCACTGCCTATTACCCACAGTGCAATGCATTTCAGGAAGTATTGTGAGCAGTGGGTATGCAAGACCCTGAACAAGCAATTTGCTCTGATCACTCACCTTTCCATTCTGTAATTCAACATCCTAAAATTGAATTATAATCCCACTCCCAACGTAGACAAGCCCTATGAGCCCATGCTCTAGGCAGGGCAGACACCGCTCTCTTTTAGCACCAGTAAAGCTGGCTCAGTTGCGGATTTAACCTATGGAGAGGAAATATCTGGCTAGTGAAGAGCAGATGTAGTTGTTCCATACCTCTCCCAGGTCACGGGGAGGCAGGGAGCATAGCTGGGGGTACTGTTATGCCTCAGTAATCCCCGAAGACCATACCTGAAAGTTTCCTTGTTATAAGCATCATCCAGATTTTGGATGACGCCTTCAACATTTTATCTGGACTCTAGTCTACTGTAGGAAGAAGTTCTAGTGAATGTTTGAAAAGAGTATGGGGATTTTTCTAGCCAACGTTCACTTTATAACAATGTGCAGGGCTGTTATTGACTAAACCTTGGCTGTGAATGTTTGCCCATGTGGTTACTACATTCACCAGCATTTAACCCCTAACTACTAAAGTGTTCTTTAGGATTCTGAGAGAGACATTTATTTAAACTAAACTATGTTTTGCCTTATCATTCTCACAACACATACATCTCTGCAAAGTATCATAACATAAACCAACCCTATACTGCATGTACAGTTAGCATAGTATGCACAGTTGGTGTTGGGTGGTTTTCAATGTGAATTTTTCACATGCATCTTCTTTAACAGTATATTGTTACTGTCCCTTATAATAATAAAAAGGTTTGATGACTCACACTTTTTAGAATGAAACAGAAAGCACACAAAAATAAAGCCATGCTGTCTGCATGTCTGAATTAGAAACTCAGATGGATGCATGATCAGTCACACCTCACTCATAGTACATTATTGAATGTGTAAGTCTGTATCTGGAGATAAAGCTAAATTCATTCTAGCAACACAGCTTTTGATACCAGCACATCTCCAGTTGTTACCACCAGCCTTCCAACTGTTATTTCTTCAAGCAGCAGCTAACAACCAGTGTTTTAATTCCACTGGAGCCATGGAGCAGGCCTGGAGCAGGCTGTTTCCTGACGAATGGAAACTCAAGAGCTTCTCGCATTAGGAGTTAATTATTTTAAGAGTTGGAAGAACAAAAAGACCTTTGATAGAAAAATAAAAACGGACTGAGGGAACCTAGGGGTACCCCATCAAGTCAATCTCGTCTATTGATCACATCAGTATTTGTGGATTTGGTGAAAAACAGATCTTGTTGTTGTGCATTAGAAGATCTCACTGAGAAATTCATCTAAACATAAACTCAAATGAAAAGGATCATAAAATGAGTTAACAATTTCCAAAAAAGATTAACTTAACTAGGCCCTACACAGGCTTTGAAAAACCACAAACTATACAATATATGCAATAAGGGGAAAGAGACGTCACTCCTCTGAAAAGGGATAGGTATGTTCCATTTACCCAATTCTTTACCATTTCTACCATAGAAATTTGTTCCGTTACCTGATCAAATGATACAGTTCATTCTCATTATACAGCTCAATCATATAAATACTTGACATATTAGAAACACAATAGAATCTAACTGCAAACTAACTTGTGGACAATTTTGTATGCTGAATTATTTAACAGCTGTATTCATGCTTTTGCTTTTCCTAATAGCAAGAAAGAAAGGGTGAAAATAAAATTCAGTACAAATGCAGAACATTAGACAGATCAGAATTTTCTCTAGGAGAATTTATTAGCCATGGGGGTCACACTGCTCTGTACTTTGAGATATTCTCTTGTTTGCAGTAGCTAAAATAACAGAAAAAGGCTACACTAAATACAACTTAAATACTAAAATCTCAAAAATCGTCTTGAAAAATGTGTAATGTATTTCTTGATTTTCCATGGCAACATGATAGGTTAATTAAATACTATACATAATAAATAGCAACATCAATTGTGTATAAATATCTATTTTAGAATGGTGGAATGGGTGGGGAGATATCTAATAAATGTTAAGATTGATTTGAGAGTTTCATGAGCTTTTTGGTAAGATCAGTTACCAGCTAAGTAACAAATGCTCAAAAGTAACAAACTGTAAAAGAGGAACATACAGGCTGCATACAGATAGTGAAGCAAATTTTCCCTAATATAACCCCATTTGAGCTCTGTGGAATTACACTAGGGATGCATTTGGCCCACTGACTCCCAAAATGATGTTAAAGAGGAACGTTAACACCACTGCTAGAGAAATCTCTGTTTAAACCATGCTGTGGCAGTTCATGTGAAAAACTAAATGGGACATTCACATGAAACTGGCACAGCATGTGAGCGTAAGGCAACTGGCTATAATAAATTGATTTGGTTTCCCTCTTCCAGACTTAGGCAAATGTATTATATTGTCGTCTTTGTGGTGTTAGAGAATGTCATCATTTCCATTATGTATTCTCAAAGCCAAGAAAGTGTGACTGTGCAAAAGTTCCTTAGAAGGAGAACTTCTAGAGCAAATTTAAACCTGAATGAGTGACAAACACTTAAAAAAAAATTCTTTTCCATCTAACATTAGGTCTGAAGTGTCTCATCCACAAAAGACAAAAATATTTTGTAAAATATGGAAACACAGGAAAAATATAATGGGTTTCTGACATAATTTTACTCTCATAGAAAAAAAGGGGATGACTTAAAATTAGCAGGGAAATAAGATCTGTTGTTGTATGATCTGTTGTATATCTAAACTAGTTTTGTTTTTTAAAAAAATACCTTTTATTAGGACTACCAGGAGTTAAATATTAACTATTTTCTTTTAAATTCTATGCTAATAAAAATTAGTTAAAACTAATTTTAGTTAGTTCGAATTAACTTAATTTGAACTAGAAAAAATTAGTTCGAACTAAGCAAGTGCCATTCATGGCACTTGCTTAGTTCAAATTAGCGATTTACATTGATTTCAATGGGCCTGTTAGTTCGAACTAACATGGCCACATTGGTTAATTCGAACTAGTTAGTTCGAATTAACCCTTAGTTCGAATAGGCTATTCGAACTTATTAGTTCGAATTAAGGAAGCCCTTAATTCGAACTAATTAAAGCCTAGTGTAGCCATGGCTTTAGTTAGTTCGAATTAAGCTTCCTTAATTCGAACTAACTTGCCAGTGTAGACATAGCCCTTGTGCCTCAATACGCCATCTATAAAACGGGGATTATAATACTTCTATTTTTTTCTCCTTTTGTCTGTTACATCTATTTAGATTTTAAACTCTATAGAGCCTATAGAGGGCCTAACACAATGGGATGTTGACCTCAATGAGGGTCTCCAGGTATTACTGCAATTGAAATAACAACAACAAACAAATACTTGGAAATCTCTCAAGAAAGTCTGTTTCAATGAGATCCTCAGCCCAATTTTGCAGTTTCAGGAAACTGATCACTGATAAGCACAGAGAATTTTGAATTCTTTTCTGAATGGAATGAATTCTTCTGAGGTTCTCCTATTATATCTTGTGCATGTATTAGATCAAAATGGCTCTAATTCTGAGGCATCAGGCTGCTTCATATTCTTATGGTACACCAAATCTGTAAACAGTACTGCTTTCCCAAAGACTTAGCTAGTGATTGAATCACTCGCAAAATACAACCCTAGATGTGTTGTTATTGGAACACTTTCTTTGTAATATAGGTTTCTCCCCTTTTAATTGTATATGTCCTTTGTTTTGTATTTAACCTAATGATTTTGTATGTGGATAGATATGTGAAAGATTTCTTTATAATATGATGATGTAGCCATCCTTTTCCTTCAAACTCCAATCCCCACAATCATCTGCGGAAATAAACACATTTGATAATGATACATCTTTATGTTATCTCCACTAGATATCACTTTTTAAGCATATCTAACTCACCCATATGAGGAATTTAAAAATTAGGAAGGCAAAACCATTTGGTAAGTGTCACATCAGATTTTTCCTGCATTTGTATATATAGTGTGGTGTTAGCATGCCTTCAACAAAAAGCCAAAGGCAGGCAAATGAATTAATTCTCTTTCCCATGTTTTGAGGTACACAGATATCCTACTATACAGCATATCCCTCTGTATCATTACAATAAACCTCCCAGATTATTTATATCCCGGCTCTTACGGGTTTATAAAAAATCCCATGAAGTGTCATGGGCAGCATTCAACCAGCACACACTCCCACTATTCAAAAATAGTCAAGAAGGGTCCTTCAGGAAAGTTTGAGTCCTGTCACTGGATTTCACAAATATGAGATTTCATTGCCCCACATGCTACTGATTATACATTCACTTATATTTCACCAAAATGGTTCACTTTGACTCTGGTTTTTAATCTGTTGCTGTTGTCTGGTTTTAATTTGTCAAGTCTGGAATTGTAAGGAGTTGGGGCAACAAATACAACAAAAAGCCCTACAGGGCTTCATACTTCTGATAATCTTTACCCAAAACAAAAAATCTTTACAATAGCTCAAGCATACAGAGACTATGGAATTGAGGTCATGGAAAGCTTTCTTTGGTAAACTGTTCTTTCATAAAGAAAATATCCATCTAACCCTGTCAATCATTCCACCATATCTCCCTGAACCTGTTTGTCCATCTCAACTTTTTGCTGACTGTCTTTTACCCTGTCATGTCCCCAACCACTCCCCACCCCATTTTCACCTGTTTTTTTCTTTTTACGTTTTACATTCTGTGTCTGAGATTATGTTTCTCTGTCAAGCTTCTCTTCTGACACATTCCAGAATCCTCCCTTTACCAGTACATGTTCTTGTTTTAGGCAGAGTTTGTTTGCTCTTTCATACCCCACCCTTTCAGATCTTACTCTTCTTTTCACTCCCTTCATTGTCTTTGAGACAAGAGATTGTCTAGGATATCCTGAAACTGAAAACAACAATGAATGTACTTTAGCTTATAAAAACACAGCCGTATTTGGAATAACACTTCTCTTGCAAACTATATCCCAAAAGGCTTTCTAAATTTAAACAATGAAAATCAGTGCATAGTTGCATAGGATATAAATAATAGCAAATTGCTGCAAAGATATGGCATATTGATTTCATGAAAGTATTCAGATCAACAACACAAGGAGCAAGAATCTAGATTTGTGTGTGCAGCAGTGCTTAGAAGTTATCACATGAGACAAGAAAGCCCCATTGTGCTAGGCAATGTACAAGCACGTGTTAAAGGACAAGCCTTCCCCAGAGATTTTACAATCTAAAGGGACAAGGCAGACAAAGGACGTACTGATGGATTAAAGAACTTGCCCAAGGTCCATGTAGTAAAGCCAGCAATTGAACTCAGAGCTTTTGTGTTCCACAAGACCTCGAAATGCAGCAGCACAAATAAGAGCAAATATGTCTTTTAAGAGGAGATTTGAAAAGAGATGGGAAAGATATAGGCTGAAAATCAGGCACAAAAATGTAATGAGACAGTGGAATAGACTCCGCAGAGAAATGGAATTCCTAAAATTTGAGAGGATAACATACTAGAAAATGTACTGGAATTTGAATTTGTATTGGAGGAGGGATACACTAATAAGCCTATTCCATCTCTAAACTCTATGGACCCTTACTACTAATACTCTATAATTTAGACAGTTATACAAAAACGAAAAATATCCAGTCCTGAGAGAAAAAATGGTGAAAACAAAGGCACTTGCAGGGAACAGGTGATGTGTGTACAGAAGCTGAAAGAAAAACATCTCCTCAAAGTGGTCTGAATTTGTGGGCCCAAACTGAGATACTTAAGGTCTGATTTTCAAAAGAGCTACTCACATTTGCTGCTTCCGTAGATGACAGTTGGAGTTGTGGGTGGTCAGCACTTTTTGAAAATCAGGCCCAAGCTGTCTCAATCAAGCTGGGCACACAAAACTGAGATTGCTTTTGAAATTTTGGGCCCTATTGTTGCCCTTCCTTCCTCACTTCTCCCCCTCTTTTTAGCTTGTACTCACCTTGCTTCTTTGAGTCCTTTGTGGTGGAAATTAAGGCCATGTCTACAGTTGGCACAACTACTCGTGTACACAGTGTTATGTCAGTGGGAGACACTCTCCCACCAATATCGCTTCCGCTGTTTGTTGAGCTGGTTTTATTATGTTAACAGGAAAACTCTCCTGTCGGCACAATATGGCTACACAAGCATTCTTACAGCAGCACAGCTGTATCTGTACAACTAAGCTGCTGTAAGATTGTAAGTGCAGACAAGTTTGTGTTTGTGAAGCATCTAGCTTATTTTGGTTGCTAGTGCGATACAAATAATAATGGTTCACTGCCACTCTGATATGATAATCAGTATGATATATGATATGATAATCAGTTATTAATTTGGCTCAAACTTGTTAGACATTCTATATTATTTATATATCTATCCTCACTAATTTTCTTAAAATCCTAGGCTATGTCTACACTTGCTAAAATTAGTTCGAATTAGTTCAAACTAACTAATTCGAACTAATTTTAACTTAATTAACTTAATTCGAACTAGGAAAAATTATTTCGAACTAAGCAAGTGACATTCATGGCTCTTGCTTAGTTCGAATTAGTGATCCCCATTCATTTCAATGGCCGGTTAGTTCGAACTAAGAAATTAGTTCAAATTAACATGGCCACATTGGCTAATTTGAACTAGTTAGTTCAAATTAAAGCCTTACTTCTAAAGCCCTATTCGAACTTATTAGTTCGAATTAAGGAAGCCCTTAATTCGAACTAACTAAAGCCTTGTGTAGCCATGGCTTTAGTTAGTTTGAATTAAGCCTCCTTAATTCAAACTAACTTGCCAGTGTAGACATACCCCTATGGTCCATTATGTAAGCTACAAAGACTTTGTAACTTCTCTTTAGCAGGTTGTCTCCACTGCATTGTGCCGACGGGAAATGCGTTCCCATCAACGCAGCACTCGTTTTTTTTGGTGTTGGTTTTATTAGAGTGATTTCTGGATCGACTGAGCGTGTCTTCATTGCTCCTCAATCAAATCAGAAAAATCCAACTGACAGCACTGAATTTGCCACTGTTAGTCAAGCCACTGATGTGCAGTACTGTTTACTTTACCTCACGTCTTTGACTACGCGGGTGAACGTATCATTTGAAAGCTAACCCAAAGCAAACTGAAATGGAGTAAGTCACAAATATTTGTTAAAAGACAGGTCTTGATTTTGCAAACATGCTGATGTCACGGAATTTGTCTTACCAGCCCAGTGATACCGACCCATATAAATCACCATGTCACAGAGTCCAATATACTGTTAAACTCCACTGCATAGTGCAGAATTTACTGGAAATTATTAATATTATTAAATACAAGTAATATTTTTAATTCTTTCAGCACAGTAGCCCCAAATTGCATGTGCTATGAGTTTCTATTCTTAAATTTTAATTCAATTGTATCTGTTAAAAAAAAAAAAGGCTTTCTGCCTTTTTATTATAACCAATTCACATCATGTGTCATCATCTTCTATAAATTCCTCAATGTTTTTTTCCCTATGGGAAAACTGGTTATTTCTTTTTCCAGACCCATTTTTCCCCTTCTCAGGTCAAAAAATGCCTTGAAATGTAACTATTCTCCCTTACCACCCTTCAGCACAACTTGGGCTCATTTCAAATACTTCTAAAGCCTATATTGTGCTTTGTCTTTGAGTCTGATTCCCTTGCAGTACCACACAAGGAAGAAGAGGCTGCATTTGACTTTAGTACTCTGACTTGTAAACTTATCTGAGAGCAGTGCTTACAATGAAAAGAAACAGAGCTGGCAGCAGAAAAGCAGGGTATGTAATAAGAATGCAAACACTGCAGGCAAGGAAATTGGAACAAGGAAGAAATTGAAAAAAATTGCTGAACTTATGCATTCTTTTCAGGGTTCACTAGATGTTGACAGTTTATTTTATTTAGCTGCTAGAGAAAACTTAGTGGTATGAGAGAAACTTAGCAGGCAGGCTAGAACCAAAGAATCTGGGCTCTCTGTTTCTGCTTCAAATGTTTCACAATGAAAACTCTCTCATCCTCACCATCCCAGAGCACTCAGAAAACATAATATGGATAAAAGGTCATAGCTTGTGGGCTCAGAATGTTCTTAGGTGTGGTAGAAGTCTCAATTTATTTCAAAGTGCCTGCTTAAGCTATGTAATCAAAACAGAAAAGATCAATTCATGACAGGATCAACATATCTTCTTTGATTTCTAGTCAACTGAACATGCTAAATGGAGAGATTATATAGCATTCTGAATTTTGAATGCCTGACTTTGCAACTTTAACGTTCTTCTAAAATAGTTTATCAAATTAATATACAGGATATGTATATCTTACAAACAAAAATATGTCTTAAAAGAATATTAATGCTTAGGTTGTAAAGTCAAGCACTTAAGTTTTGTCTGTGCAACTTTAATTCAGCCCTCTTGTGTGTATGTGGTATGATACAGTCTTCAATTAAACAGTCACTTACTATTTTTTTCACCTGACTCCTGTAATCCCTTCCTCATTCAGTGCACAGGATGGATGGTGCTCACTTGATGAACGTTTTATTTAATATTTTGTTTTCTCCTGGCTGTGCAATGTATAGCCGTAGGCCAACAGAGACATGATTCTGATTTTGTGTTTATTTCAAAATCTAATCCCTTGCATTTAGAGGATATTTTCCAACAAGCCTGCAAGATATTTCAGAATGTATTGCCAGATTATATACATTTCAGAGGGCAGTTAAGAACTAAATGGAGTTTAAAATTGGCAACAATTTTTGAGAGACAAGGTGGATGAGGTAATATTTTTATTGGATCAACATCTGTTAGTGAGACAGACAAGCTTTGGAGACAGAATTATTAATTTCTTCTTAGGCTTTTCTAGAGCAATCATCACTACACTATCTAAGTGCTTTACAAATATCAGTGAATTTATTCTTACAACACTTCTATAAAATAAGGTAGTATTATTATCCCCATTTTACAGCTGGAAAACTGAGGTAGCATGACTTTTTCCCCCAGATAAATTAGCATTTTTGTAGCATGTTCCTTTGTTCAAAGCACACTTGCAGTGACTTCAGCTGCAGTTTACTCATCAGTGCTTTTGCAAATCAGAACTCAGGGTCTCAAAATAGGAAGCCATGAAATGGGGCACACACGAGTAGTAACTACCTCTGAGCAGTTTAGTTTAAGTCACTTTCTCAGCATCATAGAAGACCTTTGTGTCACAGGCACAGAGAGAATCCAGTTCTCCAGGGCAGCATTCAACAGCCTTAACTGTGAGAACCTCCTTTCTTTTTCTATTTTGACGGGATAGCTGTGTTTGTCTAGTTCAGCAAAGACATCTTTCACTCCCATACTGTTAAGTTTTTTTCCTATGTAACTTTTCTCCACTTTGGCATTTGATGAAGTGGGACTTTGCCTATGAAAGCTCATGCAAAAAATAAATTTGTTAGTCTATAAAGTGCCATAAGATTCCTCTTTTTTTCTTTTTCTGATATCCCTTCCCCGTTCAGTACACAGCTTCCAACTTGTGAAACAAAAGAGGCAGGGGTTCTATAGATGACAACCTTTTTCACTATACAGTCATGATTTAGCCCTTGGGTTTAGTGCTATCTATGCACTGAATGAGGCAGAAGATAGATAGCTTTTTTCTTCTCCTCTGCTGTGCCTCGTGCCAGCAGGAATAACATGACAGTCTATGTTCTCGAGTGTCACTACCTGCATGCCTATAAAAAAGATATAGTAGACTTGTCAAACACAATTCGGCCAACTGGGAAAAAGTCATAAGACCAAAGTAATTCTGTTATCTAATGACATAACAGCTTGGAATAGAGCGGAAAGGCCCATTCAGTGGAATCTTTATGGGTAGAAATAAAAGCTTGTCTGTCTCACCAACAGATGTTGATTCAATAAAAGATATTACCTCAACCACTTTGTCTCTCAAAAACAGTTGCCACTTTTATAGTCCGTTCATTTCTTAACTGCTGTCTGAAATATATATAACCTGGCAATACATTCTGAAATATCTTGTAGGTTTCTTGGAAAACATCATTCTCTAAATGCAAGTTACAAGATTTTGAAATAAACACAGAATTGTAGAAACATAGGGCTGCAAGAGACCTCAAGAGATCATCGAGTCCAGATCCCTGTGCTGAGGCAAGACCAAGTACACTTACACCATCCAGGAAGATTTTTGTCTAACTGGTTCTTAAAATCCTCCAATGATGAAGATTCTGCAATCCCCCATGGAAGCCTATTCCAGAGTTTAACTATCCTTATTGTTAGAATGGTTTTCTGAAAATCTAACTTAAAAATCTAGACCCTGATGCAGTTTAAGCCCATTATTTCTTGTCCTACCTTCTGTGGACATGGAGAGCAGCTGATCGCCATCTTCTTTATAAGAGCCCTTAATACATTTGAGGACCAGAGAAGTAGATCACATTATGTAATGAGGCACCCAAATACCCTAAGAAAATCTGCTTTTGTATGGAAATAAACCCCTCATCACCCAGCAACTCACACTAAAACTTATCATCAAAACAACTGCAGCCCATACACAGTGGGGACCCCCAACCTCTTGAAGCTCATAATCAGAAGCAAGCTGTCCACAGATGAGGACAAACCAACTCAAAAGGCACCAGACCCTGCCAGAACAACAGACGCAAAATCTCCAGACCTAATACCCCCCAGAAAAACAATGTCAAGACCCTTAAGTTCTATGCATTCCTCTATGCTGTGGTGGTTAGCATGCTTGCCTGAGGCGTGGGTAACCCTGGTTCAGATTCCCCTGCTGCCTTATAGGAGGGCATCTGGCCTGTGAGATGACAGTCCCTGTTGCTGAGCAAGGGATGTTTCACTGTGCTCCTGAGCCCAAATAGTGCAACTTGTGTTGTACTTCATATAATGCACCAAATGACCCCATCACAACTAAGTGGGTGAAACCAGACAACCACTATGATCTTGAATGAACTTAAACTAAAAAATGATAAAAAATCAAAAACAACACATCAGCTCTCGGTGAACCCTTTTCACAAAGCGGTCACTCTATATCTGACCTGTCAGTCTTCATCCAGAAAGGCAACCTGCACAATACTTTCAAAAGATAAACCTGGGAGCTTAAATTCATAACTTTGCAAGACATTAAAAATCACAGCCTGAATAGAGACACTGTATTTATGGCTTATTACAACAATCTATAACCCACTTACTACACTCCCCCTCCCCATTTCTTTCCTATTACTGGGGGGACATTAATGGGTTACTTCACCTTGAATGGTCTCTTGAAATACATATTAACTACTTATGCTACACAATCTGTTCCAGCTCGTATTTAGCTGTGACACTCCAAGGGAACAGCTACACTAGAGTGTTTCAGCAGGGCAGCTGCTTCACTGCAGCCATGCCACTGTAAGCTCTCCAACGTAGTGTTGTTGGCGAGACGTGGGAAGTAGTTTAAGTAGTGAGTAGTTAAGCAGTGAGACATGGGAAGTAGTTTAAGTAGTGAGTAGTTAAGTCTTGAGACGTGGAAAGTAATTTAAGCCTTTTTTTGCACTGCAACACATCACTGGCTCATATTCAGTTTAACACCCAGCTATTTTCCAACTGTATTACTTCCTAGCCAGTTATTCCCCATTTTGTATTTGTGCATTTGATTTTTCCTTCCAAAGTGTAGTTCTTTGCACTTGTCTTTATTGACTTTCATCTTGTTAATTTCAGATCAGTTTGTCAGCCATTATGAATTCTAATCCTGTTCTTCAAAGTGCTTGCAACTCCTCCCAGCTTGCAGTCATCCACAGATTTGATAAGCACACATTCCATTCCATTATTCAAGTCACTAATGAAAATATTGAACAGTACCAGATCCAGGACAGACCTCTGCAGGGCTCCCATTAAATACATCCTCCAATTTGACAGCAAATCACTAATAACTACTCTTTGAGCCTGGTCTTTCAGCCACTTATATGCCCATCTTATAGTAATTTCATCTAGCCCCACTTTTCTCTAGTTTGTTTATGAGACTCTCATGCATCACTGTATCAAAATCAAGGTATGTTGCATCTACATCATTGCCCCATCCACTAGACCAGTAATCCTGTCAAAAAAGGGAATTAGGTGGGTTTGGCATGATTTGTTCTTGAAAAATCCATGTTGGCTATTCTGAAATAACCGTATTTTCCACTAGGTGTGTACAAATCGATTGTTTAATAATTTGTTCCAATTCCTTTCCAGGTATCAAAATTAGGTTGTCTAGTGTATAGTTCCCAGATCCAATTTGTTTCCCTTTTAAATATAGGAACCTTGTTTGATTTATGGCTCCGTTGTTGGTATACTGTTACTGCCATCACCACCAAATCCTACTATCTGTACTCAGTCAATACTCATACTGAAGTTACTAGTAATTTTGCCTCCCAGCTACCCCCATGACAGACTGGAAGACTCCATTACATTTAAAGGTGTGATACACAGAAAACTGAATGGCACCTCATTTCAGTTACATAGCACAATATGTGAGTTGTGTCCTGTCCAGAAACAAAGGCTAGGATAGAACACAGTGACTTTCTTATTAAGCAAACTGCAGACTGGAAAAACAAACGAGTTGTGTGGCCCTTTTAAAGATTAACAAATTCATTTATCGCACGAGCTTTCATGAGTGTACTCTCACTTCATTCGATCCATGAAATGGAAGTTTTCACATGTCATGTGAATAAATAAGTACACAGAAGGGTAAGTCATAAGGTCAGTTCGTTCTTTTTTTAGCAAACTAAACACTGTTTGAATCAAAAAGACCGAACCCATCATGTGACTTATCCTTCTCTGTACTTATTTATTCACATGACATGCTACAACTTCCATTTCATGCATTGGATGAAGTGGGATTACACCCACGTAAGCTCATGTGATAAATACATTTGTTAGTCACAGGACAACTTGTTTGTTTTGCTGAACTAGACTAACACAGCTCCCCCTCTGGAACTTGCACACTGAAAGCACATTTATGCTATGTGCTCTGGGATCTCCACTATTTTACAATAACCTTATGGTGGAATTCTACTTACTTCAACCTAAAAAGCTCTAGGAGTGAGATTCTGGGGCATGCCTCTAAGAGGGCTCAGCACAGAAGTCACAGTCAAGAGGGAGGAGAGATTACATCATTTTAAGCCATCATGGCACCCTTCCAATCTTCAGCTTGAGCTTCTGGGGCTGCCATGGTCAACACCATAACTCTGAGAGGCTGGGAGGGCTGTCTGCATTATGACAGGCTTTCCCCAGCTATCTAACTTGTAGCCGCACTGGCCAGAATCTCCATTTCACTATGTGCCACAGCCCTGGCCTGAAATGCCATTCCTGCCTGCAGCCCCTGGGCATGTCCTCTTTGCCAGGCATCCTGCAGCTTTCTTTGTCAGGTATGTCCTGAGTGAATTGTTTCTCACCCAGACCTGGGGCTTTTAAAGCTCCTTTATTCCATTCCAGAACATAGAGGCTGGAGCAGGAGTACCTTAAAGGATCTGAGATCTGACTGTCTGAAGAGCACTTCTCTTCCCATGAAGTACTGCCACAATGAGATCACCAGTGGTGCCTGAAACTGAGTTCTCTGAATATACACAAGAGATTGACGGTAGGTGAAATATCCTCAGCTTCTTCCTCTGCTAGAGCCTGGATTCGCTAGCTTGCCTGGCCTATCCCAAGGCTCTGCTTTTCCTCACCTCCTTTACTCCAGCTTTAGAGGGGGGTGGGCTAATGTCTGAGAATGGCTAAATTTATGAGTAGTAGTTGTGTGTGTGTTTTATTTACAAGACATGTGCCCAGAGCACGGGATGGGCACCTACAGACATATTTTATAAATGTGAAGAAATTAATTAATAATAATAAATCATTTTTTCCTTTTAGTGTAATAGTAGTGTCATTAATTATTGAAAAGGAGAAAATGATCATGAATCATCATGAGTGAAAGCAAGTAAGGCATGAAGAAGTTGTTCCTCCTCATACTGGACTGTCATCGGCAAGGCATTAGCAGCCCATTTACTCAGAATAGATGGTGTGCCTCATTCGCATCTCCCTTGTACCACTACCACGTAATCAGGAGTAATGCCACTGATGTTTTTTTACTCACATGGGTGTGCAGCTGCAGAATAGGGCTCATGGGCATAATTCTGGATTTTCGAGCTTGAATTCTAATCTCCTTTTGCAGTGATGCCAATCTGGAGGAAATGTAACCACTTCAGTGGAGTTCGTCCAGATTTCTGGTGGTGTAATTGAGAGCACAATCTGTTCCAGTATCCTGAACCTTAATACCTTGCATGCAAGACAGCAGTTCCTTTTTTAAATCTTAGCAGGGGCAGTGAGCATCCTTCAGGAATTTCCTCGCCCCCGCCTTTGTGCCCCCCCCCCAAAGATACAGTATACATTATTTATGCCTTTTAAAGATTCCAAGTCCTCAAACCAGTCACCTACTGTGGTATCATTTTAGTGCTGGAACCTAACTGGCAAATAGCAGCTCACTTTTCAAAAAATGACACACAAAACTCACCAGTGCATATAAGTAACTCAATCACTAAGATGACACATTGGTAAAAACACCCTCCCAGCTTCCAGTCTACTGTAAACATTACATGAACCTAATTACTGCATTTACAATTGTTTCACAAAAACTCTGATCTTTAAAAAAAGTTTGTAAATCTATATTTAATTTGGAGAAAACAAGTTTCTATAAGATTATCTCTCTGTCAATTTCTTTTCCATGGAAGGCTATGTAGCAAGGAATAATTTCTTATAGCAGGTCACCAACTTTGACATATCTAACCTCACAATAATGGTCCTTTTTGTAATGTACCAAAATTGTAAATCAGCTTCGTTTATGTTCTCACATGGCTCCAGTCCCCAATATATTACTGACTTGTATAACAGCATTACTCCCTAGTGAGGAATATTAAATAGCCACTGCCTATATTAGAAAGGGTGAAAAGGTCCCACTGAACTCTGTTGTTAGTTCACATTTGTTAGTGCTTTAAAAACTCAATAAGATACATAATGCTTCTACTTATATGGGCAACTGTGGCATGATTTATCCCACAGGAATCTTTACATGATTTGTAGTCTACTATTTAAATGTATACTACACAGAAAATAAATATCTCCCACTTTTGTATACCAGATTTGTGCCTTGTCAATATCATAAGAGAGACATGTTCCTGTATCTGACATTACTACTATGGCAAAAAATCATATGTGCAGCTTATGAAAGAACCCCAAAAGACTAATTGGAGTAGCACAGGGCAAAACAGCCCTGTCTACATAAATATTTTTGTGCCCTTTTTAAAAAAAATAAATAAAATTGAAGTTATTTCCCTCCCTCTAAGGTATCTGTGCATTCCACTTGTCCTAACTTCCTTACAAAACTCCCATGCTCTCTGCCTTTAAAATGAATTTTAAAACATAAAGAGACAGTGTTCAATTGCTCCTGATGCTGCTACTTTCTTACTTCTATGTATGATGGAGGTTGTGTAGTCCAGTCAAATGTTTCCACAGTAAACTGGTGAAGTCAGTGGTGTACTATATTTGATTGTAGAAATTTGTGCAAACGTTAAAACACTTTTAACCAGTGCTTTTTTTGGTGATGGTAGGCAGGGGTATGGAGTACCGGCACCTTTTTTGCTGACCCTGTTGTCCAGCTGGAGGGCGAGGGCAGCAGGGGAAAGGAGCACGCTGCTGGACGAAGAGGGGTGGTGCAGGAAGAAGAGGGGTGGAAGAGGCAATTTTCAAATTTACTCTCAAGATATGAGTACCAGCACATCTTTCTTTCTTTCTTTCTTTCTTTCTTTCTTTCTTTCTTTCTTTCT
>ML685763.1:2581906-2607505 GCA_007922175.1 Pelusios castaneus
TCTTTCTTTCTTTCTTTCTTTCTTTCTTTCTTTCTTTCTTTCTTTCTTTCTTTCAAACAAACAAACAAACAAACAAACAAACAAACAAAGCACTGCTTTGAACCAGTTTTTTTCTGGAAGCCAAGGAGTAAAAATGCATTTCCCACTCCCTTCTCTCTCTAGCCTGATGAAAAGATTACTGGCATGCAAAGCAGGTACTGAGTTGACTAGAACAAAAACACGGTAGCATGATTCGCTATAGGTTGAAAATCAAAGAATGAATTTGTTCAAGGAAACACACATAAGAGAAACAGCTGCTCTAACTTTCACATGAATGGACAGGCCTGACAGGCTACTTTTTCTGCTAAAGATCATGTTTGGGAATAAAAGCAGAATAGGAATGGTTGTGACCTGGCCCCATCATTTTCCCTTCCAAAAGCTACACATAAGGCACTTCTTCATTCAATCTCTACTTGACCAGTCAGTTGTAGCTCTGAAAGAAAAAGAAAAGTCTTTTCTGTAAAGATTCCCCTTCTTCCCCCTCCTCCCCCCCATTATGCTTTACTCATTGTGGAGGAAAGTCAGAACTGTAAAGGAAATGATTCACTTTCAACAAAGATGAACTGGTGCAGGATCTACCACTCAGCTATGCAAGACTTACTGTGTATTTTTCTCTCACATTTGTATTGATCTTTAGGAGCTGAGAGATCATTGATGTGTTCTTTGTATATGTTTCACTGTATTGCGGTTTACAAGGTGATAGTTGCAGATGGCAAAGCTGGCTTACAATTCTAGAACTGGATTCCTGTGGAAGTCCAATAAAGCACAAACCAAGCCCTTTTTAGAAATAGCTACAAGATGTGCCCCTAGGCCAGGTCTTGCTGCTGAGTAGTACAGCATAATATGGTGTTTGACCTCACTTTTTAAGACTTTGAATGTCTCTATTTAAGCTTTGTGATGGACACCAAATAAACACTTGTGATAGCAGATGAAATAATATTCACTTAATTTATTCTATGGAAGGGTCTGTGGCTCCAACTGGAAGGAAAATCTCCATTAAAACAAAATATGGTATAAACATAGAAAAAATGGAAAGGAAATACCATGAAATCTGCTTTTGTTTTGTAACTAACTCCATGCCCAATATTCTGGTTGGGGAGTACCACATTTTATAGAAGGTTTATGAGCAATAAAAAGATGAAATTATTTCTTTAGTAGATTAACAAATAATATCAGACATACAAGATTTCAGGCCTCATAATTGCATTTTCATTCTACAGTTGTGTTTTGTGTTTAAAAAGCTACATTTTTTAATAGGTACTATCCCTGGCCTTATTCTTCAAACCGTTATTCATGTAAATAGGCTGTACTCATGAGTGACCTGTTAAAATGGTTCTTTTAGTGTGAGTAAAGAAATGAAGCAGTTCTGGCGAGCGTTACTAGGGGTAAAGTAGGTCATTTGTATTGATATAATATTGCACCTTCAGATATGCTATTGCTCCAACAGAAATTACGGATTTGGTGCAGAAATCACTGGATGAAATGTGCAATTCATGGGGTCAGATTAGATGATTGCTATGCTCCCTTCTCACCTTAAAACCAATGTATCTACAGAGTGTCCAAAAATCAATGCACCAAAAAGATATTTTCCATCTGTAATTTATGCAATCATATATTATTGTGATGCTCAGAAATTTGCCAATATTGAAGGCAAGGAGTCCTCTGACATGAAAACGTTCACATTGCCAATTTCTGTTGGTGTTACAAGTTACCTGTTTCTTATCTACCTCATCTTCTGTTTCCTTGGAGGACAAATATAGCTACAAAAATATTTTCAGTAATAAAAGGAACAGACTTTACATGTGTCAGTTTGTTTTATCATAGCAATGATGTACATTTCCACATACTCACTTGGACCTTATTTTGGAATATTTGCCCAAGCATGTTATTTGTACACAGAACAGCCAATGTTTCTCTGAGACGGAAAATTCTTTTGTTACACTGATATTATGGCCCTTCCCTTAGACTTCCTATTTAGCAAAAAAAATTGCACTCTGTCCTTGAATCTCAGTGTTTGACCCCAGGTTGTTAAGCAGCTGCTGTAATTTCTGCATGATACTAGAAGTGAATAAAGCCATTTTCAAAAGATTCAGAACCCTGGCTCTGATTCAGAGTCCTTCTATGAAAATTCCTACAGCTGTGTATAAATCCCCTTTGTACTGAATAAGAGTGCAAACTTATTGGTACATTTTTGATAGATTTGGAAACTTGAAGAAAATCACTTCTTCCTGAAACAATTTTATAAGCTTTTCCCATAGGGGACTTTCTTGGTTTAAATAACTTCTCAGAGTCATTGAGGTAGAATAGTCCTGTAAATCTGCCACCTTTCACTTTGCAGACCACTAAGTAAAATTTGGAAGGTCAGGGTAATTTGTTAGGGATATTGTTGAGTTCAGCCCGACAGGTTCCTAACATCAAAGATCAGAGACAGAATACCGGTCCCTAGCCAACTCAGAAAGATGTTGCTTTTTCCTGCCATCCAGCAACATGTTTTCCCTAGATGTGTATTAACGGCTGACAATTTTCTCTACATATGCTCCCCTTGAGTGCCTGTGCAAGTACAATGTTAATGTATAATTACAACACACAGAGTGTGTCTGTGTGTGTGTGTATAAGTATATGTTAGGGAGAAGCAAACTCCCTCACAATGTTTATAATGTTATTCTTATAACTTATGTAGCTTGTATTCTTATTCTTATCCATTCTTAACATCCACTCCTACTGAGGGAAATTCAATTTTTAGAAATATTCTTCAAGCTAAAGAGAAGGTTGAGTTTTGTATTTCAAAGAGAAAACCCTTCCTGCAGTCAGACAGACTCAAATTACTACCCAGTATTATCTTTATGTGGGTTCCCCTCCACCACTAGAACCTTTCCTTCCCTTCATTTCCACTCACCCTGCAGTTGCTTTTTATTTTGTCCACCTTCTTCTCCTTTCTAACTGTAATTTGAAAAGGAGGGGCTCTTTTCCCTTTTCTGCCCTGCAACCCAGCCTAAGAGAAGGGCAACCCATTAACTTGCAAGTGGGTCTAAAATAGGCACCCCAAAAAAAGTTCACAATTATACTCACATAGCTATTTTTTCCATAGTGGAACTTTCTAAAATAAGCTTCCTTGCATCTAGTGCAAGCTACTCCTGAGGCCTTAGCACATAACTCTCTTATAGCATCTTGGGGAGGTTTCATTATTCACTACAGCTGGCCCCAGTCACACTTTCCTCACAGTTTGGTTCCCTTATATTTCCTGAACTGAGGGCATGCAGCTGTGGTTTTACCTCTGCTAAGCAAATGTGTATTAACTCTTTGCTTGCCAACGTCTGGATGGGGTCTGCATAACTCTGTCCAAATTCTGACCTCTGCACCACCAGCCTTACTTCAGAATAATTCCAGAGGGCAATGTAATTACTTTCGGTGTATCTGGGGATAACGGAGATGAATCTATGACCCCCATGCCATCTTTCTCCCACCCACCCACCAAACCCACAGACAACCCAGAGCTAAGACAGTGAAATCAATCAGCTACACACATTCACAACTGTCTGCCTACAAGGAACACAGGGCAAGATCAGGGTCTAATATGGGCAATCAGAAATTTTCAGATAAAACTACAGAGAGGCAATGAGATAGTTCCTGAAAGGAAGAAATTGATAGAGCTATATTTAGACATTAAATTTTACAAAATCAGTCCTTTTATCCTTTTTTTCTAATGAACTTTTATCAAATCATTATCCATGAGCAGAAACAGAAAGGAAATATTTCTGAAATGTTGGCTGGTAGCCATTTTAATTTCTAAATATAAATAGTTTACAAATACTTTAAAGCTGAGTGAGTAGTTCTGTTTAAGTGAACCATATGTAGAACATGACACAGCCGCCAAACCATTTTTCCTCCAAGGGCCGAGCATCCTGATCAATTTCTATATTAAGAACATTTAGTTATGGTATAGATAAAGAGCTAGTTCCTCAGTATCATTCCGCCTGCTTTGGGCCATTCCCCCAGGCCTAATGCCAGCCTAATGAACCATTCAGGATTCTCCTATTTGATGGAACCTTCTGAGAGTATACAGCAAGTGGGATGTCATTGAAAGGGAAATGAGCCCAGATTCTGGTGCATCTTTATGCCTGGATGATCCTTAGATACTTGAATGGACTCTTCGGTCCATAGGCAAGAGGCTGTACTATTTTCTGCTGAGGACCAGGCTGGTCTCTGCCTGGTCCCTGGATTGGAGAGGAATATAGGTGGCATAAAACCATCTTTACCTACCTCTTCAGTTGCGCTATGTGCAGTACCTCTTGAGTTGCGCTATGTGCAGTGTGACACTGCCCAGGATCGGGATTACTATATTTTTGGGTTGATTATCAGTGCCAAAAGTGAGCTTAAGCACATTTGAGAGTAGGATATGTTCTATAAAACATGCCACTGTCTATGGATAGCATGGATCTCACAGTTGCTCTATGTTGCCACCGCACCACCGCACATTGTTCACATGTATGATGTAAACCTATCATCTTTTGCTCCCAACTTTGCCCACTCATCTGTAGTTGTGCCATACACACACCCCTTCAGGCCCTTCCTGAATATGCCTTTACATTCTTAAACAGTCAAATTCACTCTTCTTGATTGTGGGAAATGGGTGAAAAACAGCAAACTTTTTGTTATGGACTCCTCTTAACTTTGTATGATTCTTTGATACCAAGATGAAAGGTGTCTTAGAAAATCTGTCTGGACAGAGGCATTAGTAATCGCTTATCCTTTTTCCACTTCGCCCTGTAGTCAAACTCCTTTTTTCTGACTCGCTCTGCCATGTCCCTCCACTCGACATTCAAATTCCCCCTTTAAATCCTTCTAATCCAGAAGACCTACGGTAGAGTCTAGTGCTGCATGCAGTGAAGACATAAATCATCACAATACCAAAAATCCTGGAGCTGCCCAGAAGTATACTCAATCCCACTGCTTACTGACTGAGTTTTGCTGCTTACTGTATCCTAGCCGTGATATGCATATGGTTTTCTTGGGCCTTTCTTAATAGTTTTTGTAGAGTGTTCCTTACTATTTGAAAAAACAATGAGAATCCTGTGGCACTTTATAGGCTAACAGATTATCTTTGGCATAAGCTTTCGTGGGCTATAACCCACTTCGTCAGATGACCACAAAAGCTTATGCCGAAGATAATCTGTTAGTCTATAAGGTGCCACAGGACTCTCGCTGTTTTTGCTGTATGCAGACTAACACGGCTACCCCTCTGGAAATTCCTTACTATTTGCATGACTCACATGCAGAATTATTGTCCTTGCTGTTTGAGAAGGAGTGGGACCATTTTATCCCTTCTCCCTTCATCACTCCCAACACTTCCGAAGAGGGAAAGAAACGGAACGCTGATCTGCCTCCCACCCTTCCATGCCCTGCTCCAGTCCACAGAGCAGAACTAGCATAGAGAACACTACACTCAGCAAAGAGGTGTGGTAGGAGACATGGTCTCCCAAGCACATTGAGGACTTCAGGGAGAGGTGTCCCTGAGACAGAGTGCTCCCCAGTGCTCCACTAAGTGCCGGGTGGAACCACCCTGCCCCTACAATGCAGTCCCATGACTGAAAACTCTTATGAGCCAGGATGCACACATTTATGCAAAATATCTAGCACTGTGCAGGACACTAATAATAGTTATTAAGAATAATGATTCCAGGCCCCAGAAAGGTCAGTACTAGGCCATATTCAGAGGGGAAGTAAATGTAGTAGCTTATACCTTATTCTTCCTCTATCCCAGCCAAGAGTATGTTGCACCAATTTAGGCTCTCCAGAGTCCATTCAAATCACCTTTGACTATGTCCCATTTTCTTAGACTCAGACCTCTTTCTCCAAAGGTAGCTAACTTACCCCTCACCCAGATACTTCACCTCATAATTTGGACTCCAGCATTTACTTGTGTGTAAGGATATCTAGGTTGGTGAACGCCATACCAACAGCCAAAAGAAGAAATATAAAAAGAAAAATAATTATTGGGGATGTACAGAAGTGAGTCTTAGTCATCAGTTTAACCATCACCTTATTAAGGCTCCTCAACATGTAAAAAGTTACATTGGTTTAGATGCCCTGACACTCATATTATTAATAAATGGGTAGGAGCAGATCTAATGGAGTCTAATAGAGTCATAATCTAAAGGAATCTAAGTGAATGTACAGATGATTTATTTTATATCACAATACACAAAATAAAAGAGAGTGAATTTATAGGTCCCAATCCTGCAATTGACAGTTCATGGGCACATCCCTGGAACTATAAGGAGCATCACAGAGATGCATCTGTGTGCATTTAGTCACAGGGTCAGTGTCTCACTCTGATGGATGAATTAAAAGGTTTTGATAATAAAACATAGCATGAAAAGTATTTGGAAATTTTAAAGTAAGAGCATTGGGTCAAACGTTAATTGGCAGAGAAAGGATGCAGCTACAGTACGGTGTATCTAAAATAAACCTTTCAAATGATTAGCAATGCTTAACAAATTTATTTTTCAAATCAAGAATGGGAACATTTTTTAAGAGATCTGCTAGTCTTTAGCTGTAAGACTCCCACTGATTTTAATAGATGCTGGGCTGCTGGAACCCACTGCAGTGCTTTGAAAACATAAGAATAAGTGCAGATCCATGCAAAGCTAATAAATGCATTCATCTTTCACTGCTCGTTCCTGCAGCAGAAAATCCATTTGTCAAGGAGTGCATATCTAGGAGTTATAAAAACACTTTGAAAATTTCTCTCTCCCGCAAAAGCATTGCATTTCAAGAGCAGTTGCCTGACTGTGAATTTTAAAAGCAAAATTATTTTGTTCAACTTTATCAGTTAATAATTGTTTTGCCCTTAAAGATTCGTATGCCATAAATATTTTGCTAAGCTGAAAGTGAGCATGAAAAGCTGATATCTTTCTTAGACTACCTAAACATAGCACATCATTTTAAGAAAAAGGACTCTTCAGGGCTAGAATATAAGGAAGGAGTTCTGTTTCAGCTTGGAATTCGCAGTCCCTGAGATTCACATTGAAAAGAGAGCCCTGAAAATGCAAAAAAGCTCTTTATTAAGCACAGTGGTTGGCATTTGCTATATTCTAGATAAGGAATGACGGAGACATGAGCAAATACCTTGGCATCATTCGGCGTGAGCTTGGATCTCAGCCTGGCAATGTTTCTCAAATGAATCAAAGCTCAGCTGGCATCCTGGTTAATCTTTAGCTAATTCATACATCTGTGCTCACACTGCCATAGTGCATTAGAGTATTATCAACACTCTAGTAGCTGTTTCACTTCAGTGACACATACAGAGTTGGTTATTATTTTGAGGGCCAGATCAAGAGGCGGTGTAAATCAGTATAGCTTCATTAAAATAAATGGAGTGAAGCTGGTTCACACTGGCCCTTCAACTGTAATGGAAGCTCAGACAGTGATAACTGTCCAAAATCAAAATACAGAGGAGCAAGAAATGGAGTTAAGGAGAAACTTAAAAAGAAATACCATAGCTGCTGACAAGTGTCTACTGCACACAAGAAAGGATACCACTAGAATGTTAAAAATCTAACACACAGTCACAATACCAGAGAGCCACCATTGGCCTCTAAGAGCATGTCTACACTTGAATTTTTAGTCGTTTTTTAGCATATATTAAGTAACATGATTGTATGTTCTACTGGAAACTCCTCACAAATGTTGGTTACAAGATACAAATGTCTGTTCCTAATAGGGTTTGATCCTAGGCTATACCTATTTGAACTCAAATCCACTCCATATGCTTGAGGAATAGGGACAGGAGGCATTAGAAGTTTTCTGCCACTTTTCTGCTATTCTGGGGGTATAATTAGAGTAAATTTTTGTCACCTGGGATGGCCAGCTATGAGCTATTCTATTGGTCCTGAATCACTGGAGTGTAATGTTGACCACATCTCCTCCAGCCCTGGCATATCCAAACACTAGAGAAGCCAGTGTGGAGTGGCACAAGATGGCTATACTGGCTTAATGTCATCCAGGGATTCCTCTATACAAGGGAAATACTCACTTGCTGCATTAGGTCAGTTCTCAGTTTGTTGTCTGCCATGGAACAGAGTTGGGGCCAAGGATCTGCCCCAACTCTTAGGGCTCTACTTTACTCTAATGACTAATTAAACATCACCTGACACTGTCTAAATGCATCACCATTAAGAAGAAATGTTGCCAGTTAGTGGCCTCACTAAACAGCAGTCATTGCCATTTACCTAACTAAATCAGTTCCCAGAAAGTAATTGTCCAGATGAAGCATGTTCTTGTTCAGTGAAGTATATTGCCCATGTGATGGAACCAGACATCACATTGTTTTACAGCAGCTTGAACTCCCTTATGGGATGAACAACTTGTGTCCAAAGCCTCTGACTCCTGCTGCTGTTTGTAAATAGGAAGGTAAACTGCTAGGAAAAGAAGATCTCTGTCTTATTCTTACTCAGGGCTGAGCTACAGCTACTCCTCTGTTTTCCATGTGCCCATCAGAATAAAGAATTAGCTGTTTGATATTGCTTGGAGTATTTTATCCATGTAAAGGTGAAAGTACTGGTCACTTTGGAAAATAGTAGAGCTTATTTTCTTAGACTCATGGACTTTAAGGTCAGAAGGGACCAGTACGATCATCTAGTCTGACCTCCTGCAAAATGCAGGCCTCAAGACCTCACCCAGCAATAGGCCACCAACCTATGTCTGACTTATTTATTTTCCTCAAAGCAAGGAAAGGCTCACATGTGGCTTCAAGCTACTGAAGGAGACATCTTGCTGCCTCCTTCTCTTCCATTCTCACTGCTAGAGGTGGAGGTAGGCTCTGAGTTGCCCCAGTCTTTCCTCTGAGTCTCATTGCCAGTCTGAGAATTGTCATGAGTACAAAGGCTCCCTAAGAATACAAGGTCTCCAAATGGACATTTGTGGCTGGTGCTGACACCACATACACACTGAAGTGGTCAAAAGCAAAAACTAGCATATCTAGTTTTCAGAGACAACCAGCTGCATCTTGTGGGGTGTCAGGAGAGACCTTTCAGGAATTCACTTCATATAATCTGACTCCAGGCACTGTAATGTTGAGTTCTGTGATGGTATTTACAACAAGGTCAAAGGGCATTAATATTTCAGAGATTTTATACCATTGAGATTGTAAGAATGGTTGGTCCTTAGCCACTTTGCCCAATTAAAGTAGAAGGTGCATACGTACTCTAAAGAGGAAATGATTTGAAGCAAGTGCAGTCTGCAGGTTAGTGCATGAAAATCTAATTTCCCCAACATTAAATAGGAATTGTACTTCAACTGAAGACAACAGGGAGTATCAATAGTAGTTTAACAACGTAACCGTCATTATGGGAGGAAAGAGTAAGTGAACACATTTTCTTTCCAAAATCTGTCTGCAAGAGGGTGGTAGGGTGTTTCATTACAGAAGAGTGAAAGAGTAGGTTGGTAATGGTGAAGGATCAACCCCTGACTCTACAAAATTTGGCAACATTCAGATCTGTCTATCTGGCTTATCTCTAATGAAAATACGAGTTCCATGGAGTCCAGCCTGTGCTGTGATATCATTACTCTAACCAAATGGACAGAGAGCCAGATTTTGGAATGAGTTGCATCCTGTGGCGTTACCACAGATTTACACCAGTGTACCTGAGAGTGCAATCTAGACCTTAAGGTCAGGCCATCATCTTCAGAGAAATGTGAAGGAATTCCAAAGTTTATATTACCAATCTTCTCATGGGTATAATTTTCCTCAGTAACTTCTTTTCACAGGAATTTGACACACTTCTATCTACTCTAAATGCACGTGTAATATGCTATATGTTTCTCCAAGAGAATATCATGTTCCATACTGTAGTCAGGTAGTTGGTAGTATTTACTTAAATCTGCTTAATTAAAACAATTCTAGGGTTGAATGAATACAAAATTCTTCATATATCTTGGTAAACTAAATGTGTGTTTTTCTAATGGTGGAAATGATTAAACAACAACAACAAAAAGGTCACAAAACCAGCTGTTGATACATTTTTTAAATTTTAAGAAGTTTTGCATTTTTGTTGCAAATCTGCGCAGCAGATTTTGCTAAAGCATTGGTATCCAGGCTGAGAAAGATTAATGGTCCTAAAACTGCAATGAATTTAAGAAGGTTGGGACAGGTGAATCATTTATCACTGTATACGTTTATTCCTAAATCAATGATGGTTTGGAATTTCAGTTCAGATAAGGATGCAAAAATATAGGAATGCGAATTGGAAACATAGCCAATTTTCTCAAAATGGTGTTGTTCTCCAGCAATTGACCAAATCTCATAAGCATGTTTGCCTGCAAAATTTCTGGGTTTCCTGGTTCTGTGTCGGTTAAACACAGTGAATGAACAGTCCACCTCACAGGGATAGGAATTGCCAACATTTGTTCACATTGAGCAGTAACTTATTACTGAACAGTCACACTGAATATTCAACTTTGAGCCTTATAACTCAATCTAGAGCTAGTCTTCACTAGAAGTGCTCTATGGCAACAGGAGAGAGCTTCATCTGTCGGAATAACTAAACCACCTCTATGAGAAGCAGTAGCTATATCTGTGGGAGAAGCTTTCCCACCAGCATAGCACTGTCCTCCTCAGCATTTAAGTCAGTATAACTTATGTCGCTCAGTGGAGTGGCATAAGTTATACCGACATAAGTGACAGTGTGTACATGCCTCTAGTTTTTACAGATGATCTCAGCTCATGCCTTACTGGTAAATCTTTCCAAAACAAAAACCAACCAAACAAAAGAATATCTATCATCATTAGAGCTGCACAAGTTGGAATTAGTAGTAAGCATACTTGCTAATTTCCAACCTATTGAAAAGTCATGAAAGGCCACATGTGAGTGTTATTGATTTTGTAGTCTTTTCATTGAGACCAAAAATGGATTGATGGGATCAGAGGGAGTGGAGAAAACCAAAAACTTTAAAGGAATAAAAGAATGTGAAAAGGAAATAGTTTAAGAAACATACAGCTGAGAAGAGGGTAAGGAGAAAAAAGTATATTTTATATATATAAAGAGAGAGAGAGATACCCATTTGGTGAATACTGATTTATACCCATTCAGAATCTGGCAAATTGCTTACATTTTCAAGTGTGATTAGTAATTTTGTGTGTCTCACTTCCTGAGAGCCCAATATGTCTTCAAAAAGGCTGATTTTAAGAGGGTGGCTTTCTCAGCATTTTCTGAAAATCAGGCTCCATTTAAGGTTTTCATTCTCTAAAATTTAGCCATAGCACTATAGCTAAGGCTCTTAAACCAGCCTGCTCGTCTGATCACATCCCATAGGCTTTCCTATAGCTAGAAACATTCTTTTTATATACAGTTAAATTGCCCTTGAAAAAAAGGTGGCTTAAAATCACAGGGCAAAATGCTTTGCAAACTCAGACTAGCTTTGTGAATGCATCACAGCCAAAAATCAGAGGTCGTCGACTTAGGAGGTTTACTTATCTTTAATTAGCATTTTGGTTGGTAGTCTCAGAAAATAGGCCAAGGACTTAATGGACCATCTCCTCATTGCTAGTGGTACCTCATATAGATCAGGGGTTGAAGTATATTCTTAGTGTGATATAAGGCACTACCAAAACAATGCAGTCTCTTCCAGGTACTTATTTGTAAACAGAGGACTGTGATCTCCAGTAAATCCTTCAAAAGCACTAAATCTACTCCAAGAATATTTCCAATGACCTTTGATATGCACTAGCAAAAACCCCAAGCCCAAAACCAACCCGACTCTCTCTCTCTCTCTCTCCCCCGCCCCCCAAAATCCCCATTCACTCAGAGATGTACTTGAACTAGTCTTTATTTCTAAGAAGCCAATAGCAGCCTTGCATTTTGACAACAGTTTTTCATGCTGCTGAAGCATGCATTTTGGATTTTTCTCTATAACCACATATATTTCATAGTATTTGTTTAATATGGCAAATAGTCAATAAGATAAAAATGTGTTATGCGCTCATATTTTGCAAAATGGAGCTCTTCCAAAGAGCGTGTAGTGACATACATAAGTGAAACTGATCAGAAATATTGATAGTTTCAGTCTATTTGTAGGTAATCCGATGTTACATATGAAAAGTCAAATATCTTGTGGCTGCTTACTATTGCACAAAGTAATTTGAAATTCTAAGAATTGTATGAGTAAATGCTACAGATAATACAACATTGAATCAGACACTCAGCACATGTAGAGGCACTTAGCTCCACCAAAATCAAGGACTGTGTGACAATTTATGCCAGCCGAAGATCTAAAGTAGATCATTAGCTTCAAATACAAATGTATCTGACCTGAGATACATCAGTATAATTCTAAATGACTATTGAAACCACTGATAAATCTGTACATTTATACTGGGGTAATGGAGATGAGAATCTGGTCCATCTCTCTCTCTCTCTCCTGCTCATTTTCATCCCTCAAAATACATGAGAAAGTTATTATTTATTGGCACTACACACAGGAGTCAGAGATAGATGCTCACAAATCAAGATGATAGAGAAAAGTCTCGTTGGAAAGAGAAAAGATCACAAAGATAACCACAGCCCTCACTTGTTTGTTATGAACTATAAGTGTTTCACAACTTTCATTTTCTTGCTAATTAATCTCTCTGTCATGGACAGACAGGTTGTTTTTTTCCCATTTATCTCCATATGTGACAAGTGAAAGACACCACCAGGTTGCAAACAACAGAACACAATAAGCTGAGAAATAGCTATGTCAAAATTTACCAAGTCCGTTTGATTAAATGATTTTGTCTTTAGTTTTGGGTAGCAAGTTTCCCAGGGATGTGAGCACCTACATTATGTCATGGATCAAAATGCAGGGCATGCAAAATGAGAAACAGGCCAGAGCAGAGTTGACAGCTTGAGTTAATCCATGGCATACACTGCTACATCTTATGTGCTGTATCTATGCAACAACCCCTTGTAATCTTAATTTTTTCCTGTAAATGATAGCAAGATTAGATCCATTCATGCTTTGAGGGTTGTGTGTTGTACTTTAGTCTCACACTTCAGAACTGTGGTTTCATGGAGTTTATGAGGACGCAATTATTTTAGCAGAAAAACACTTATGTGCTCACAGTGTAGTTCCAGAGTTATGCTGACTTAATCCCCTCTTGGGTGTATTCATCAAACCTGACAACTTCTATCCTGCTTTAGACCACCAGTACTACATTTTAGTTCTCCCATGGAGAAAATTTCTTAGTCATAAGTTTAGCAATAATTTTTTTAAAAGATACACTCACTTCTGTCATCCTAACATTTGGATTTATAGGTATGTTTGCTACATATCCACCTTTTAGACTGTAAACTCTCTGAGGCAAGATCTAACTTTACTTCTGTGTGCTGCACAGTTCAAAACACATTGGCAGTGTTAAATAAAACAGTAACAAGAATTACTACAATGCCCAGCAATCTTTGTCTCTTTCATCCTGGCGCATCTATACACACAAAGGAAACAGTACCACATCACCATTCATTACTGTCCATGCCTTGTTGCTCAATTAAGCCCTGCTTTGGTCTGTCCCTCTGTATGATGTCCCACCATCTAGTCGATGGTTGACTTCTAGGTCAGACTGACCTTAATTATACTTGCCTTATTTTCTTTGGCATTCTATCATCTGATTGTCTTTTACAATGGCCCCCAGCATCAGATTCTTTTTGATTGAAGATAATCCCTTATCTTGATTTCACATTCCATGCTCCTCGCTATTTCAAGTGTCCTAAAATCATACCCTTCACACCTGCCATCTTTCAAAGAACTCTCATCTCTACTGCGTCAAGACTTCTAATGTGAGTTTAATTTAATGTAGCAGTTTCCAGACCATAGAGTAGTAGTATCACTAGAATACTACTTTGGTAATTTTTCACTTTGATATCAACAACTGCTATATTGCAATACTCTACCTACTGACCCTTTTACAAGATGCAACCACTTCATCGTCTTGGGATTTATTGTTAAGTCCAACTTGATTACAGCAATTTTCCAAGACAATGAAGAATAAAATCATTCATTCAAAAGTGTCTTCCAGATGTACACGCTCAGCTGGGTAACAGCTTTGGCAACATCATGCAGTGCCTTTGGGGACCGTTTTATATTAAGTTTATGTATTATAGTGGGTCAGAGATTGTCTGTAACTTCAGGAGGCCAGCTCCTTCAGAAACCAAAACCAGAATGTGTGTGTTGGGGGGAAAGGAGTGATTAAGGTGAATCAATTACATTGGAAATAATTCCAAAGAGGATACTGGATCAAACTGGGTTTTCCATAGACAAAAGGAGTTTTCAAAGAAAAAGGTTGAGTTTAAACTTACTCAAGAGCCTACTGTCTGTTCCAGTAAACGGACAGGACCTCCTGTCCAAGGGGATCCCCAGCCTTTGTGGCAGGGCTGGAAAGACTTTGGTTTTCATTGGGCCCCATCAAACTGATGGGTAAGCTTTTAGCACACGTATAAGAATTTGTATTGTTTTTGTATGTTTATAACCTTAAGAATAAATGTGCTTGCTTAGAAAGAGGTGTGCGATAAGTGGTAATTGCTGGCAATACACTGTTTGTCACACAGGCTGCACTGTTTGGCAGACAGGATTGCTGGGAATAGCAGTGTGTAAAGAAAGAGCTGTGTGATCTGAAAATCCTCCAGTCAGAAGGGAGAAAGACATGGGTGCCTGCCCAGAGATTGGTGATAGCTGAGGCCTTGTGACCCAATTGGGCACTCCTGGTATGAATCACAAAGTGGGTGGATACAGATGCAGTTACTCTGAAACTGTGACAATCTGCATAAACTAAGAAGCTTAATTGTAGAATATCCAACATCATGCCATCCATTTTGTCTAACATTCTTAATGTCCTGTTTAAGTACAAGATGAAAATCAATGGTGATTCTATGCTCCCTTGTCAGACACCAAAAATTGACAACCGATTCTTAATTTTGCACCTATTTTTACAGTGCTGCAGGAATCTTCATACAGTGTTTGTATATTTGCAATTCTCCTATCTAGCATTCCATATGATTATGCTACTTTCCATAGTGCTTCCCTCCACACCAAATCAAATGCCTTCATGAAGCCAGTGGAAACAGCAAACATCTTTAGTGGTCATTTTAGTTTCTATCCACTGTTGGAGCACGATCAATGCAACTTCAGCCTGGTCTGAAGCCACACTGTTCCTCAGCTTCTACTTCCTCTAAAAGTGACTTTAATATGTCGGTAATTACTTTCATCATGGTGTGTGTGTGTGTTGACTATAGGTTTATAACCAAAATTATTCAGATCAACAGGGCTCTCCTTTCTTTAAGATTGGTACAACTATTGCCTTTAGCCAATCATCTGGTACATCCTCTTATTCCCATGCTGTCTTGCATATTTTTATTAATATTTTCATATGACCTGTCCCATTGGCTTTCAGCAAATCAGCCATTAAACTGTCTAACCCTGCAGCTTTTCCGTTTTTAATGCTTCATTGCTTTTTCTATTTCTTCCTCTGTTGGTGGTTCAATGTTGATATCCATTCTGCTTTGCAAACTGCCCTCTTCACTTAGCACATCTAGAATGCCTGTCAATGATTATTGAGAAGTTTGCTCTAGGGCTCCAATACAAAGAGCTCTGAAACAAGGTCCTGGATTGAAGTGACTGAAATGTTTCCGAGAGTCTAGTACATAACACACTGAAACGTCCATGCCTGAGCCCAATGGTTTGTAAAGTCTTGGGCCTAATTCTCCAATGTTGTACAGCATGTGTAGTCACTTAGGCCTTTTCTATACTGAAAAAACTGCATCAATACTCCCAGGTCGACACAGCAGGATCGATTGAGTAGCCAGTGTAGACCCATTCAATTGATCCCAGAAGCGCGCTCTGGTCAATTCAGTAACTTCACCCCTCCAAGTGGAGTAAGGCTGCGTCAACCAGAGAGCACTTCAAGTCAACGCAGCTGAGTGAAGATAGTGCGGTAAGTAGGAGTAACCAAGTCAAAGGTTCTGCGTCATGCAGATTCCATATCTCTTGCTGACTTAGCCTCGTAGTATAGACCAGACCTCAGACCTGCACTAAGTGACTGTGAAATGCTTTCAAACCAGAATGATAGGACCTTTCTGATGGTTTTGTTGAGGGAGCAACAGGAACAGATCCTATCTCCCATATTAGTGACCAGACAAATAAATGGCTGGACATTAGCTTTAACAGGAATTGCTCTTTTTTGCTGGTGTACAGAGTTTGCATTGCAATTTTAAAATAGTTTTGCAAGTGCCCCTAGAAAATGGAAAGACTTCTCAGCAGACACTACACCACAGCATTAGTAAAATCATAAAGGAGGGGTAGAAAATGACTGTAGCTAGTTTAAACAATATATTATTTCTTTAATATGCAAGTGTAACTGAATCCCTGGTATGACCACATTGGCATCAGTGGAGTTGCACAAGTGATTAGTTTGCCCAGATTCATTAGATATCAGGGAAGAAGTATAACTAGAGCTTGCCTACCTAGGAAAATGATATGGTGGTAGAATATGACCTCGAGGAGCTATGGTCACTAACAAGTTGTTAAAGACTCTGGGCTGGATCCTTGCCTGTGCTAAAATTATGTGATGTAGTTTGGGGAAAGAAGAAGGAGACTGTATTCCATCATCTTGTTCCCCCAGCCCTAGACTAGCCTGAGGCTTAAACTGCCCTCACTGCAACTTGCGTCCAGAGGGTTTAGTGGCCAAGGTTCTTGCAGGTATTCCACTGTGTACCTAGCATGACATTTTCTGACTCCTATGCGGGGAATGGGAGAGGGAACAGCTGAGGGATAGAGAAACTATGCTGGATTTGTGCCACCCAAAGATTCCTCTGTGACAGGGGAAATCTTCAGCTGCCTCTTTAGGGAAGCTTTCCAACTGCTTTGAGCAGCACAACTCACCAGAATCAGGACCAAGGACTGAGTCCTCCTCAGTTGAAACAGAGCCTGTCATGTTTAACATAGTGCCAGCTGGTTGTTGTTAACCCCAGGCTCTACCTATGCACAAGTGCTGCATTGTGTTTAATATTATGTTAGTTATCACAAGACCTCAAGGTCATGTTCTAACACCATGTAATTTTTCAGTGTAGACAAGCCCTCTGGGTGACATTCACCCTGCACAGAAGGTCAAGAAAAGCCCAAGCACCACACAAGTTCTACCTTAAGGGGCTTAAGTGGGATGCAAATACTAAACAGCCCTTGTTCAGTATTTTGCTCTTATTGAACAGTACCTTTAGTTTTTCAGTATGACCTCTTCTTTTAGCTTGTACAAAGAGGAAGAATAAAATTAAAACAACCTTAATCAATCAACATGTTTGTCCTAAATCAGTTTACATCAATTTATATATAAAATAAGTAAATAAATAAAACACAAACCATCAATATCATTACTCTAAAGAAATAAAACATATTTCTTTGCACCTCTAACAAGCAAGGAGTCTTGTGGCACTTTTAGGGTACATCCACACTGGAACCTTAGGTTGACTTAAGGACGGTTAAGTCGACCAACAGACTTCTGCGTCCACATTGGGCACTTATTAAGTCGACGTAAGCTCTTCCTTAAGTTGACTTAATAACACCACTTATGAAGGTCGACTTAATGCCTAAGTTGATCTTATTAAGTCGACTTAAGCCAGTGTGGACGGGGGATGCCCTTAAGTTGACCTAATTGGCTGACAGGCCCCGGTGCAATGTGGGACAGCTCCCCATAATGCATCACTCCTCCATCACCTAGCACCTGCCAGTGTGGATGCTGGCAGCCAACTGGAGTTTTCAGTGTGGCCTCTCTAAGTCAATTTAATAAGTCAACTTTAAGTCAACCTTGTTAAGTCAACTTAACAGAGCCTCCAGTGTAGACATACTCTTAAAGACTAACAAATTTACTTATTGCATAAGCTTTTGTGGGAGAAAACCCCACTTCATCAGATGCTTGTTGGTTTTAGTCAGGCAGAAAATATTGCAAATGCTGCTTTTTGCTCAGTACATCTACCATATCCAAAAGTAGAGAGAACAAAAGCAAACCATATAAATGCTAAACAAACCATTTAAAATGCGGGGTGGGAGAAGGAAATCAGTTTGGCTTTGTTAATCTGGAAAAAGGTTCTGGTCAGTCCTTATTTCATCAGTATGATTTTGTATTTCTCTTACTGGAATGACTATACACAGAAACTTCTTTATTATTAATTTTTATGATTTGTTAAGTGCCGATGATGGTTTTGACACTGTATAAAACAAACACGCATGCACAATAGTTCCTCTCAAATAGGATGCAATCTGAAAGACAAAGTGGTAGATGACAATATAAACCAGCTATGAATTTGCCTTAGTGTAGTATGTTCCCCTGAATGTCCTTCTTAGGACAGTCACTGAAACAAGATATCTATTCCAATTCAGAGGCCCTAAAATTTCAAATGTCACTAGGTGTATTTTGGTGCCTCAGTTCTTCAGTGCCTGATGCACCTTGATGTTACATTGAGCAAGCACCCTCTGAAAACTTAGGCTTCTTTCAGGAAACTCAAGGCATATAGAAATGAGACATGCAAAAAGCACGTGTCACTTGAAAATTTAGGCCTGACAAATGAATTGCAATAATAATTAATAATACTAAGCTTGCTTTCCCATCCTCTTGTAAATAAAATGTAGGAGTCTGTGGCTGTCCCGCCCCATCAGTCTCAGAGGACGGTCACACCCCCTCACTACTGTATGTCTATAAATGCAATACTCAATAGGGAATTAGCAGTCCAAGGGGCTCTGGCCCTCTGGGCAGGGTTGAGTGACAAGCAGTCTATGTGGGATGTGACCGTTTGGGCAGGGCAAAACCACAAGCTGAATGAGGATCACACCACCTCCCTGATGGCAAGCAGCAATGGTGGGATTAGTTGGTCCCTCTGGTGCAAATCTTTGGGTGAAACTTGTGGATCATGTTCCTGAGATACAATTAAACCACTTGACCAGTCCATCAGTTTGGGGATGATAGACCAATGACTACAGCTTCTTGATTCTCAGGAGACTGCAGACTTCGCGGAGTAGCTTAGTTGTAAAATTTGTCCACATCGATAAGAATTTCTTGAAGCAGGCCCACCAGAGTGAGGATCATCAGATTGTGATGGTTTGATGTGCATCATTCATTAGAAGGATGGCCTCAGAGAAGTGGGTGGCATATTCCATAATCACTAATATGTAGTGGAACCTGGTGATGCTCTCAGTGAGGGGCCCCACCAGGTCCATTACAACCCTCGCACAGGGGGTCATCACCAACAGCAGGGGAAACAGAGAAGCTTTCTGGCCAGAAGAACTGGACAAAAGAACACCCTGGTCAATTTCAGAATAGCCTGTTGGTGACACCAGGGCACAATAGTTGGAAGCGGGGCTCTTGGGTTCAGGGGTCTCGACTGACCCGATAGAGGGGCTCTCTGGGGAGTTAAAAATGTGACCACTGGGATGCTTGCTGGTATCCTGTTGCTTCCCATTGTCATACCCCAGCTGTTAGAAGGCCTGACTGAGGATAGGGTCCTTTCTCTGGTCCCAACTGAAATTGTCCGCTGCAGATGGCTCCCACTGTGGCCCTTGTCATGGTTTGGGCCAAGTCAAGCATCAGCCTTATGGCTGGGGGTCTTCTCCAAGCTTTGTCAATTCCTGTGGGCATTGCCACATTGGGCCCTGCCACCAAGGCATCAGTGGCCAGAAAGTCTTCCATTAAACTGACCACCACCTTCTTCTGTGTCAAAGAATTCAGACCCTCCTTTGGGGCAAAATGTGGATAATGTACTTGACAATGACCTGCTCAGAATGACATTCGGGCTGTAACCACCACCCATAGGTGTCCATGTGTTTCTGCACCACAAAGTGGGGTTGGCCCCCAGTGAGTACATCTTCCCTCAGAACCACAGTTGAAAAGTTTCAAGGCTGATGTCCAAGGTGTCGAGGATAGCTGCCTTGACTTGCCCACAGTCTTGGGCCCTGTCATTGGGGAGCCTGCGACAGGTAGCCTGGGCTGTCTCCATCAGATATGCAGCCAAGGGGATAGCCATTTAGTCCGTGAGGCAGCTGGCCACTGAAGCAACCTGTTGAAAAGTCACCAAGAAATCTTCCAGGTCATCCTCAGGCTCCATCTTTGTAAGCCACATAAACATCACAGGGTCTGCTGGTGTCATTGCTCCTTAAGTGGAGCTGGTGGGGCTGGTGAGGGGGGCTAAAAGCTGTTGGATGTGTCCCTGCTATTGACCCCCAGCTCTCAGATTAGCTAGTTTTGGGCTCCTAATTATTACACCAGCTGCTGCTGCTGTTGAAGCTGAATAGTCTCCTTCTGTTGCTGCTTCTCTGCCCACTAGTTCATCAGCTTACCCAGATCCATCCTGGCAGCCTGGGAATGGTGGCAGGTTGATAGCACAATGAACCCCTTTTTTTCTGGGGCAGGGTGTTATCTACACTTTCCACCATATGTAGGGGTCTAAGGGCATAGCTCCCTGTCAATCTTGGAAGGAGGCCATGCCTTCTAACTACCAGGGGCAGATTATCACCTACAGGGCCCATGCCCAGGGGCCCACACAATGTGAGGTCCCTCTGCCCTGCTGACGCTTGCGGGGGAGAGGGGCTGCCCTGGGATAGAGGACAGACTCCAATCTCCTGCCCTGCCTCTGGGCCAGCTGGTCTGCCCCTGGGGGGCAAAGACAGCAAGTGTGAGTGGTTGCTCCACTCCAGGGCCTGGGCCAGCTGGCATGTAATATGGCCTCTGGCACAGACTTTGGGCCACACTGGAAGCTGTACTGTGTGCCCCAGTGCTCATTACTGGGTGTCTATAGATGCAATGCTCAGTCGGAAATAATCAGTCTAAGGGGCTCTGGCAGAGCACAGCAATCAGCAACATAAGAGGTTCTGGTTCTTTGGACAGGGTAGAACAGCAAGCAGTATTCATCGGTCTTTCCACCAGACAGCAGACAAACTCAAGCCTCTTGGCCTGAGGTGGGTAGGTGGCCTCCCCAAATGAGCTGCAAGGCCTGTCTTTTAAACTTTCTGTTCTGCCCTTCTGCATCCCCATCAGTCTTGCTGGGAGGTCTCACCCCCTCAGTACATAAGCTTTTAGAACCAATGGCTATATCTACACTTGCAAGTTAGTTCGAATTAAGGAAGCTTAATTCGAACTAACGTAAGCCTTGGCCACACTAGGTTTTCATTAGTTTGAATTATACCTTTCGAATTAATCCTTAATTCGAATTAGTTAGTTCGACTTAAGTCAATGTGGCCATATTAGTTTGAACTAACTGCTTAGTTTGAACTAACCGGCACATTGAGCTTAATGCAACTGACTAATTCGAACTAAGCAAGTGCCACGTATGGCATTTGCTTAGTTCGAACTAAAATGCCAGTGGGGCCATGCTAGTTTGAATTAAGTTAATTAGAACGAACTAAAATTAGTTTGAATTAGTTAGTTTGAATTCTGGAGGGCAGGGACAGGATCCAGGGAGACTTGGACAAATTGGAACACTGGGCCAAAAGCAACCTCATGAGGTTCAACAAAGACAAGTGCAAAGTCCTGCACTTAGGACGGAAAAATCCCATGCACTGCTACAGGCTGGGGACCGATCGGCTAAGTAGCAGCGCTGTAGAAAAGGACCTGGGGGTTATGGTGGACGGGAAGATGAATATGAGCCAACAGTGTGCCCTTGTTGCCAAAAAGGCCAATGGCATATTAGGCTGCATCAGTAGGAGTATTGCCAGCAGATCGAGGGATGTGATAATTCCCCTCTATTCGACACTGGTCAGGCCGCATCTGGACTACTGTGTCCAGTTTTGGGCTCTCCACTACAGAAAGGATGTGGACAAATTAGAAAGAGTCCAGCGGAGGGCAACAAAAATGATTAGTGGGCTGGGGCACATGACTTATGAGGAGAGACTGAAGAAACTAGGCTTATTTAGTCTACAGAAGAGAAGACTGAGGGGAGATTTGATAGCAACCTTCAACTACTTGAAGGTTGCTCCAAAGAGGAGGGAGCTAGGCTGTTCTCGAGGGTAACAGAGGACAGAACAATGAGCAATGGTTTCAAATTACAGCTGGGGAGGTCAAGGTTGGATATTAGGAAAAACTTTCTCACTAGGAGGGTGGTGAAGCATTGGAATGGGCTATCTAGGGAGGTGGTAGAATCTCCATCTTTGGAGATTTTTAAGGCTCGGTTAGACAAAACCCTGGCTGGGGTGATTTAGGGGGAGTGGTCCTGCTTTTTAGCAGGGGGTTGGACTAGATGACCTTGTGAGGTCCCTTCCAACCCTATTATTCTATGATTCTATGAACTAACTTTGGTAAGTGTAGACATAGCCAATGATGTAGGTAGTTGGAGTAAAACCTGTCCCATCTCATTTCAGCCTAAGCAATCTTTTCTTCGGATATCTCCATTGTTCACACAATTAAGAATTTGATTGGGTAGAGGGAGAAAGAGCAGAAATAATATTCAGGGAGAGTAACAAATGCTATTATTCTGCATGAGTAGACACAAAAAATTTTCTCCTGGCAACCCCTGCTGAGGGGGAAGCTCTTCAAAACCTGGCTAGTCAGGAAGCAGAAAATCAGAGCCCAGTGTCCCAGATCCGTACAGATCTATGATTGTTACCATTCATCCATTTCGTAGTAGAGCACTAGGTTCAGTCAGCCTGACATTTGGCCCTGAGACCAATGAGCTGTATCACTTGCTTTGTTAAAATAAATTTTGGGAAGAGAATAGAGATAAGCTATTAGAAAGTCCAAAGCATAAAAAGCCCAATAGTCTTAAGGCCTGATTCCACACTTCATTTCATCAGCCTTACTAGAGTTATATTGGTGCAAACACAATGGAATGGAGTAAATAATATAGTCCTAACATCTCTGCGTTGTAAGTTCTAAATCTCTTGAAAGATGCATGGATGTGAAGGTCAAAAGGGCCTTGTAGAAGGGCTTTCATTCTGTAGCCACAATTGGCACCCACCCCATGGCAACAAGTTAGGTTGCACATGAGCAGAAAGTCTATGATGACAAGTAGTAAGGAAGCTAACCTGCTGCCTGTACAGTCAGAAGGAGCCATGATGGGCCCTATCCTGCCTTGTGTAACCTACATACGGTGTGACACGATATGTATAAGAGGATGGAGTCACCCAACCTGGGAGGGATTATGTAAATGAGCACCATTATCTGAACCCTGTGTTAGCGACAGTAGAAGCACATAAAACACAAGCAACTTAGGTTGTGCCAACACAAACTGTAGTAGTTTACCTCACCAACCATGTTTGTGCAGGAATACCATAGACCGAACAGGTATGATCATCAGTTAACCCTTAGTCTCCTGAGAAACAGAGACCCAAAAACAGCTCTGATAATCTCCAGGCACACTGATGAGATAAAGCACTCATATAGGGGTGCATTATGTCAGGAAACAGACTTTCCCAGGGGCTTCTGGGATGTATGTAGGCCTGTTTGGGTTCTGATGAAAAACCTACTGTTTTTACTTCATTGATGGCTGCATTGGTATCCACTCCCCTCCTTATGCACAGAGAGAATAGAAAAAAAAACGCAGAATTTAGGATCTGACCTATGCCACTTTGTGAGCCATCCTGTCTGATAGTAGGTACTATGCTGTGTTATTTTCTAAAGTTCAAACTATAGTTTCAGAACTTCTATGCACTGTATAATGGGGGTGAAAATCATCCTCACTGATCTCAAAAGAGAATCACCCAGGGCCTGAATCTGGCTTCTCACAGCTGAAATCGGGAGTAACACTGGTATAAAACCTGCCATAAGTAAGCCTGAGTCAAATCTTTACATACTGTCTCAGCTCACCCATTTTGCCTGTTCGCTGAAAATAAAAAGCTAGTCTATACTTCTCTTTCTCCCTGTCCCTTCCATCTTCCTCCCACAGCAGTCTATGCACCTATATATCACATATATATTACACATTCACATTTTCCTATGCACACAACCACAATTGCAATAAGCTGTTTATCAATCTGAGGGATTCAGTCCAAGTTCTCACTCTGACTAGCTGATCAGAAACCTTTTTTCCCCCCAGCTCACTTGAAAGTGTGTGTTTGTTGATGGGCTGACACAGTTGAAGAAAAGGCTCCAAAATATGAAATATTCAGAGATGTATGAATACATCTCAAACTGCCTGTGTGATCACTGTCTGCTGTTGTTTGTACCAAACCTTGCTTCCTTCACCCTCAGAGTCATAACACAAAATCTGGGTTCAGAATGAAAGTGCTCCATGGTGCTTTCATTTCCAGCCTTGTGGCATATGATTCAGCAACACACAGCATGGGAACACCTCGATTAACTTCTGCTTTGAAGAAATCAGAGTCGCAAAGTCAAGAGAGGCTTGGCCCATTTCTCAGCAATTTCTGTCTTATTTTTTATCTAGGGACTAAGGGTGTTAGGGAGGAATGACAATAAACATTGAGCTTTTCAAAGCAAGCCAATGTGGCTGATAATCATAGAATCATTAGCTATGTCTACACTAGGAAAAGTTAGGTCGATTTTGTTAAGTTGACTTAATAAGGCTGACTTTAAGTCAACTTAAAGTTGACTTAACAAAGTGGCTACCCTTAACCGGGACTTAATAAGTTGACTTAACTTCCTTTAGGTCGACCTAAGAAAGTGGACTTATGCATCCACACTGGCCTTAGGTCGACCTAAGGAAGGGTTAGGTCCACCTACTCAGGGTTAGTTCGAATACCCTGTGGTTCTTATTAAGTCAACCTAAGTTTTCATTAGGTAGACTTATGGATTTTCTTAAATCGACCTAATGAAAGCCTACTGTGGACAGGGCTTAAGTTAGGTTGACTTAAGCCGCTTTAAGTCGACCTAACTTGCCAGTGTAGACATAGCCATAGAAACTGGAAGGGACCATGAGAGGTCATCGAGTCCAATCCCCTGCACTCACTGTGGGTTAATAAATAGGTAAATATTTTCATTTATTGAGGAGAGTTGATAGTTTTACTTTATGTCTTAAAAAATGCATTAGGTGTAAAAAATGCATTAGAGCACCAAGTTCCAAGCAAGGGCCAGCTGCGTGAAGTTCTTCTGTAGAAACTGCCATTTCTTTCCTGCCTGCTATTTTTTTTTTAATAGCAGGATTAAGAGTTGCTGGAAATATGAAAGACTCCAGTTACCAATGGATGTTCCAACGCTGGGGAGGTTGCGTGGGTTCCAGTTTTCTTTTCTGGAACAGGGTTTTGTTTGGGTTGATTTTGTTCCAATTCACTGAGACAGAGGTAGCTTCACTACCCTGTAGAGCTGGAAAACACAAAATATTTGGCCACTCTCCATGCTTTATTAACATAAACTGGAGTTTCCTACCACTGCTACCATGATAGAATGCTGGGAACATATGATCATTTAATTTCAGCAGCTGTCATAGGGGTCAGCTTTAGGACTGTGGTGAAGGATTACTTCTGGATCGCTAACAGTGTTCCGCTGTGGGCACTTATGCTGAGAAGCCACAAAAGAGGGAAGGAGATGTCAGAAAGAGATGAAGCAGGTAAAAGAAAGAAAGAAAGAAAGAAAGAAAGAAAGAAAGAAAGAAAGAAAGAAAG